>ML777333.1:1743648-1774047 GCA_009831015.1 Picea engelmannii | reverse complement strand
GAGAGAGAGAGAGAGAGAGAGAGAGAGCTTAAAAATACAGTGCAACAATAAAAACAAATATGAAATAGTAAACTTCTGAAACTTGCAAGCAAGCAAGATCTAGGTCGACTAGATAGATATCAAAATAGAACTCACAACAACTAACCTCAACACAATTGTTTTTTACAAACCCAATCAAAAGTTATGACCAAAGTGAAGACTTAGTTCATATCCACCAACCTATAACTAGCTTTATATTTTCTATTAATAAAACAAAATCAAGATGTGAATGTTGGAGATTTGAGGGCCTTGCTTAAAAGGCCTATCCACATCAGTAAATGAGTCAAAGAGTTGGGGCTACAAATAATATGGTCTAGTATAGGTCAATTATTAATCTAAGTAGACCCCTTCAACTGCCATCAATATCAATTTAAAATAAACAGAACTCTAATTGCAAATAATAAAATGTGTTTAAGGTATGAAATCGACTCAGGGAATTTGATTGTCCTTTCTAGGCAACATCTTATCAATCTATAAATTGATCATCAAAATGTAAGTCGCATAGTTCCAAGATAAAAACCAAAGTTATTATTAACATACATTAGAAACTTTGAAAAACAATTGGTCTATCATAATAAAATTAGTTAAAGTATTTATTAACATGCATTAGAAACATTGAAATTCAATTGATCTATCATAATAAAATTGGAAATATCATGCACCTTTACATAATGTAACAACATAAGAATTCCATAATTGAACTTACGAGATCTAGTGATCATTGAAAGCCTTAGAATTCACAAAATGAAAAAAAAAAAAAACATCATTTCTTGAAAATCTACAAAGTCTATATAAGTTCAAAGAGAACCAACACTACACTAATTACAACCAAATCTAGAAATATCTCATGATTACATTAAATATTCAACCAAATTCATAAAGATCTCATTATTCCATAAAATATTCTCAAGTTCAAAAAACATATATCAAAATAATCTATGTTGTAGCTAAATGTCTTCCAAAAATTGGACCCAAAAACTATTAAGTTAGATTTCAATGAACATATGTCTCCCATGCATGTGTAAACAATATTCAAAGAACATGAAGGAGCTTCAATTCATCCCAGATAGGCAAGTAATACACTTAATGATGTCATGGTAGTCAAGACTTCAAAGAATTCCATATACAACTTGTTAACTTAAATGTGTAACCTCAAATAGGCTGCAAATGATGTGCACCATAAAAGCTAAATTTAATACATAGAAACATTAACAAATAACCAAATCTTGATTTGTCAAAACTTGTAAACAAACAAAAATCATTAAATTTTATAGATCAATTAGAAATCATTATTTGAATTAACACCAACCATTATAAAAATAACAAACAAATATAATTGTAGCTTACACACATACTTATCAATTTTTAACAATTATCTCAAACTAATAATAAAATGATCAATTATAAGTAATTATTTGAATTAACACCAACCATTATAAAAATAACAAACAAATATAATTGTAGCTTACACATACTTATCAATTTTTAACAATTATCTCAAACTAATAACAAAATGATGAATGGATTCCAAACTCTTATAATTCAACTACAAGCTACCAAATATTACAATAATAGGATGAAACACATTTAAAACTAAAGTCATTTTAACAAAAACCCAAGAGAACTTACAATCAAGCACTAAAACTTGTTAAATCACATTGATTTTTAAACAATATTTTTACTATGCATGGAACCACAATATTATCTCTTCGACACACGTGCAAGGAAAATATTTGGAAAATTAAAACATGGGATCTCAAATTATGGATTGACAATCGTTCGTTCAGAAAAAGTCAACATGAAAACCATTAGACTGACAATCGAGCCTAGATTTCTCACAAATTGCACACTAGACAAGTTCGAGAAGTAAAGAATGCATAAGGAGTAAAATGTCGAGCTAACAAATCCTAAGGTTAACCATAGATAATTGGTAGGCCATCATCAAACCATTAAAATAATAAACCCATCCATGAAATGCATAGCCACATGCAAACATGCATAAAAAGATTGTAAAATGGAACCAAAGTATAATTGTCAATAAGAACTGAAAAGGTGAATCAAAACCAACAAAGTACCTTCATTATTTTCTACTACAAACCAACAAAGCTTTGAGCCAAGAGGGACTAGACACAACGTTGCTATGAAATCTTTAATCATTATGCGTTAAAGGCATGAAGGGGATTAGGTCACGTCAAGGAAGGACACCCAACACTTTATAATTTTTAATAGCAATAGGGAGAGTCATTATTCTCGTAACATGGCATCGATGTTGGAGGAATCCAAGAAAATCACAAGGCAACCCTTCTATTTTTCCTCCAAAGAAAATCACAAGGCAACACTTCTATTTATAACTGCAATGGATAATGCTAATAGTTGGATGTTGCATGGAGTAGGGAGAAGTCAAAGAGTGGAGAATGAACAATACATGAATGGAGGGAAGTTGCGATAAGGATAAGGTTTAAGTGGAGTATGAATTGTCACATGGATGTGTGATCATGATAATATGGGATTTCATATGAATTGGTAAGAAGATATGGGAAATATCAATGGGTTTGTCAACTAACACATTTGAATAATGCTAAAGATTGTCCAGTTGGGAAATGTCACACAAAATTTCTATTTTTATAATACTAATGAATTAAAATTATAATGCTCTGCATATAAACAAAGATGCAATTCTAACAACAATAATTCACAAACATAATTGTAATAGAAAACCCATAACATGAAATATCATAAATAGTAAAACAACACATAGGAGACACTTATCTTTTGAATAAGTCATCAACTACGTGCATGTTACACACCTATTTGTCGCACTTAAGCCTCGCACTCTACCAAGTGTCGCACTTAAGTGTCACAATTTCATCACCATGAGGGAGTGTTTGTCATAATCCCTTGACATGTTGGAGGGGAAACCTATCATTTGGAGGTTGAAATACTATATTTCACCTTGAGTTTTTGGCCATTTTTTAGCTCCATTGCCCCCCTGCCCATATGAAGAGGGGGATGAACCCTAATTATCGCTCCTTGCTCAATTATAGGGGAGCGATAATCTCGCCCAGTGCTTGGTTCTGGGGAGCAATGAAGTGGTTGCAACCATTATGCCTTATTTTGAGAGATTGTTTCTGACAGATTTCACTTGGTTAGAGGTTGGTTTGAGCTACCTTCTGTCAAAGGCAAGTTCAATCTTGTTTGTTCAACCAAAGGCTCATTTGACCCCATTCTCTCCTCAAAATTATCATATGGTTGTTATGCCTCAACTCTTATATAATGAAGGGCTTTATTGGGTGAAGGATGTTGGGTATGTGTTATATTCTTTGCATGTGTGTGTGTGGGCGCATCAGATTCGACAACTGCGTCTACTGATTTTGTTATTTTTAGCGATTTTCTAAATTAATCTCGGATTAAGGGATTAGGGTTTTGGTATCTATGGAATACCTAAAAACATTGCATATATATAATGTACGGTGAATGGTGAAATTAATACAATGAAGCTTTGAAAGGTTTTCTCTCGGTTAAGGGTTTCCAGTATAAATCTCTGTATACTATGTGTATGAGCCATTGATTAATTTATGTTTTTCTTAATAATCTATATGCATTGCTTTACTTCACAGGTTTATAACTTACAAAGGAGGAGGAAGAACTCCAAGATATCATATTGTTGATCTTGTGACATTCAAGGGGCTGGAATGGAGAGATAGGAGGAGTCGTTGCAACATCGACATTAAGGTTGTAAATGCTTCACTATTTATTGTTTTCCATAATATAACTTGGCCTATTCCCCTCATGCTTATATTGTTCACTATATGCGTGTCTATTTTTTGTCTAATTCGATATAGATAGTTCTATTATGATTAACAATATATCGTGGAAGAAGGAGGTATTGCTTTGTTCCTTGCAGGACTTCTCTTGCACCAAGAGCTTAGACATCAAGATCAAGGGTTGGAGCAACGAGGACAACTGACGGAAAAAAAGGTAAGTCATCTATCCTTCTCTTCTCATTATGATTGTTATCATATAGAGTAGATCTAGGGGGGAAGTAGAAAACCATTTGTTACTTTATGTCTTATATCAAAGGAGTCTTGATCCAAGGGGGGTTTCACCTATCCACGGAGGAAAATTTTCCACGATAGTGTAGATCTCAGATGTTCCTCCCAGCCATAGACTTTGTTGCTCATGAACTCTCAGCAGCAAGTCACCCCCGAGCTGGGGCTAGAAACTCCACCAGGGAAGGCTTCCTAAGCCAGAATAAGGTCTAACCAGTGCAATAACATTCAGGGAAAGGTGCCAATTGATGCAACTAGCCTACAACCTCTCATTTCCCATAGTCTTTCCCACCCGAGAAAGTGTGCCCTTTCTCTGCTCAACAATCCTTCGGCTGCCCCACTTCCCTTTCGAGCTTCAGCAACACGCCAGACAGAAAATCGCATAACCTTGTAGTTATTGCCAACACACAAGGAAATAATTCCCAATAGTTCTCTCACCTAGAGAGAATGCTGATAGGCCTAAAAACCCACTTCTTCAACATGCACACAGGCCCGATAACCTGCTTCTTCATCTCAAGCTACGCAAGTTGACTAGATACCAACAACTCCCAAATGCCTCCAAGTACAGGTACAATGGTGATGGCAAGGAGAGTACGAATGGTTGGAGGAATAGTGAAAATGATGAGAAGATTGATTAGAATGATCGAAAATGTACTAAGTTCTTACTTTTTACTTTTTATGTGCATGTTCCCAACTTGACACTTGTCATGTTGGGAACTACATGGGCCCCACATGGTGATACGCTCCTCACACTTAGTAACTTAAGATAGATATAAATATATCCCATCAACTAGACTTTAGGAAATATTATTATAATGTTTCCTTGGCTTAGCCCCTCTTCCTAGACCCTTAGACCCCCTTTCCCTTTAGTGGAGTTCTAGTCCTCCATACTCTTTTGTCTGGTTGGTATACATCAATGAAGTATTTTTATTAATAATCTAAGTGTGATTATATATTACAAAGGTGGGTTTGCTGGCCTTTTAGCATCATAAGATCTCTAGCCTAATAACCACACAAGCACTCTATCCTCAAAACATATTTTCAATGGCACTCTGGCCCAAATATCCTGGCTCACCAGCCTATTGGTACATTTACAATCGGGGTTCAATATAGGAGTATTACATTCCCCTCCCCATTATTTATGCACTATCCTTAGTGCATTATATACACATGTACAATCAAAATATTCAAAAAGATGTGGGTACTCCTCCTGCATAACATCATCATGCTCCTAGTGTCACACACCCAACCTTATACAAGCTGGGCTATGCCCCACTTAAACTCATGCAGAACTTAATACATTGTAACATACCCAGCCTACCTAGACTGGGGCATGCCACTTAAAAACTTACAATAATTTCATTTGTATACATGTAACTTTGAATAGACAAATGAATTCTGCCAATATACAGATTGATGCGGAAATAGTAGTAAACATGTACATGCAGCATACACAAGCAATGCCCACAATTATAAATACATGTATAAATACATAACATGCAATTGAGCACAGAATTGATACTTATCTTTTTATAGAATACCACCAACTGCATGCAGACCTTCCACGATCCTCCTAGCCTTAGGCCACGTTGTTCATCACTCTCAAAAGTGGGTCACCCCCGAGATGGGACTAAACTCCACCTGTGTAAAGGGATTCCTAGGCTAGGCTAAGACAACTGGAAGTTACACAGTCAACAGAAAGGATTTCGTTCCAAGGTGCCAACTCAAACTAACAACCTACAACCTCTCATTCCCCACATGCATGTCCCACCCCAAGAAGTGTGCCCCTTCTCTGCTCAATATTTCTTCGACATCCCCACTTCCCTTCTTTTTCAACAACAGGCTGGATAGGAATTCTCATAGAACTATAGTTGCAATTGGGATTCCTCAGGAAAATCACTTCCCCAACAAACTCTCTCACTTGGGGAGAGTTTCTCACAAGCCTAACAACCCGCCTCTTCAATCCACAAGTCTGACAACCTGCTTCTTATTTACATCTCCTAAGTCAACCAAGTACAGGATCAGGTGAAGGAAGTAACAAAAAATGGCATGGAACAGGTGATGGAAGCAGCAACAGCCTTCGGGTTTTGTTTAGGTGTTTCCCCTAATAACAAGGTATAGGTGCGTTAATCCTCCTAGGATGGGTACGATTTATTGTTGGTAACAGGAAATGTACAGGGTAGTTTAGAGTGTGCCCAGGTTCCAGAGGTGTGTGAATGATGTAGAGGTCGATTCTTGGAGGGAATGGTTGATTGCCTTAATGTTGGGTGAGTGAACGGGAAAAGATGGGAAAATAGACTATTTTCCCCATATATATTTGCATGCGCCCTGATTGACACATGGATCTCCAGGAGCTCGCTTATCTCCACTTGGGATTCATTCTCATTCCCACAAGAACTGAGGATAAAATAATTATCCTCACCATAGTCTTTAGGAACAATAATATAATACTCCCTTAGAGAAAATCCCTCTAGCTTAGCCCCTTTCCTAGGCTCTTAACCCCTCCCTTTCCCTTCCTAGTGGAGTTTAGTCCCCCATACTCTTTTATCGTGGTCGGTATACACGCAACGATGTATTATATTAATGATATGAGCATTTACATATACAAAATTAGGCTCACTGGCCTTTAGCATTTAGGCTCTCTGGCCTAATCATCACATAAGCCTCCTAACTTATAATCACTTGGCTCACCAGCTTATAAAACATATTTACAATTCAACTAGGGCTTGGTCTTGGGGTATTACAATCCCCTCCCCTTATTTTTTCATTGTTCTCAATGCAATACATATATACCTTTAACACCAAGATTTTCAAAAATCTTTAAAAAGATGTGGGTATTATGCTCGCATAGCATCCTCGTGCTCCCTAGTTGCATCCTCGGGACTGTACCAGGTCCGTTGGACCTTTACTAGCTCTATGGCACGATTCTGGAGCTACTTGATCTTACGATCCAGTATGCACACCGGATGCACTTGAAAAGCGTCTTCTTTCTCCACCTTAATCACATTCCAATCAATAACATGATTAGCATCAGGTACATACTTTTTGAGTAATGATACATGGAATACATTATGTATAGATATTGATGCAGGTAATGCAAGCATATAAGTTATAGGCCCAATCCTCTCTAGGATTTCAAACGGCCCACAATAACAAGCTGCCAACTTTGAACAATTTCCCAACTTCGGGGAACTTATGTTGGCTTTCACTTTCAAGAATACATGATCACCCACACAAAATTCCCTATGAATTCTTCCCTTATCAACATAGTTTTTTTGCCTGTCTCGAGCAGCCTTTAAATTATGCTTTATTTTTGGCATCTTTTCTTCCATTTCCCTAAGGAACTCTGGCCCAACCACTACTCTATTTGTTGGGTTGTCCCGACTTACATGTGTGTTGGACTTTCTACCATAAAGTGCCTCAAATGGGCTCATCTTCAGAGATGCTTGGTACCCATTGTTGTAAGCAAACTCTACCAAGTATAGATAGTCTTCCCATTTTGATGGTTTATCCATCACATACATCCTTAACATATCCTCAATCACTCGATTCACCCTCTCTGTTTTCCCATCATATTCTAGATGATAAGTTGTGCTAAAATTTAAATTTGTTCCAAATCCTTTAAATAATCCTTTCCAGAAATTCGATGTGAATTTCGGATCTCTGTCAAACATAATTGTCTTGGGTATACCATGCAATAAAAAAAATTCCTTCATATAAATATCAGCAACGTTAGTTGTTTTGTGAGTGAGATTCACTGGAATGAAATGGGAAGCTTTGGTAAGCTTGTCCACCACTACCATGATAGAATCATGTTGCTTGCTTGTTCTGGGCAGTTTGGTGATGAAGTCCATTGTCACCACTTCCCATTTCCACTCAGGAATGGGTAATGGTTGTATCAACCCAGGTGGGTGTCTATGTTCAACATTGACTTTTTTACACTCCAAACATTTGGTAATGTACTCAGCAATTTCTTTCTTCATGCCTGGCCAATAATATTAGCTCTTGATAGCTGCAATCGTTTTATGATATCTTGGGTGTCCAACATAAGGTACGTTATACATTTCCCTCAATATCAAAATTTTCAATTCTTGAGAATTGGGAACATAAATTATGTTTCTATACATGAGAATTTCATCAATTCCCAGCTTGTAATCCTCAATTTTCTGCTACAAAGTACCTTGTTGTAATTTTTCCACTAATTCCTTGTATTGCAAATCTGATTTTGCAGCCTCCAAGATTTTGTCTTTCAAATCATATTGATACATCATGATGATTGTAGCATGCAACTCATGCACTCTTCTATTGAGTGCATCAGCCACCTTGTTCGCTTTCCCTTTCATATGATTTGTATCAAAGTCATATTCACTGAGAAATTCCAACCACCTGTTTTTCCTAGAATTTAGAATTGGCTGATCAAATAAATATTTCAGACCATTATGGTTTGTCCTCAGCTCAAACCTTTTCCCCATGAGGTGGTGTCTCCACTTATTCAAGGCATCCATTATGGCTTCCAATTCCAAATCATGAGTGGCATAATGCCTTTCATGTTCCTTCAACTTCCTTTATTCATAACACACAACATACCCATTATGACTGAGGACTCCACCAAGTCCTTCCTTACATGCACATGTGCATACAGTGAAGTCTTCATTTGGATCAACAATCCCTAGTATTGGAGCACTGGTTAATAATTGTTTCAAGTGTTGAAAACTATTTTCACACACCAATGGCCACTGGAACTTCACTCCCTTATTTTGCAAGGAAGTGATCAGGTGTGCAATATTTGAGAATCCTGCAATAAATCTTATGTAATAGCCTACAAGGCTAATGAAGGATCTGACTTCTATCACATTCTTAGGTGCTAACCATCCTCTAATGGCCTCAATCTATTAAGGATCCACTGTTATCCCTTCCTCAAATATGATATGCCCGATATAATGAATTTGGTTCTGATAAAATGAGCACTTACTCAATTTGGCATACAACTCATGCTCCCTTAGTACTTGTGGTACCATCTTCAAGTGTTGCTCATGCTCTTCTTCTGACTTAGAATATATAAGAATGTCATCCAAAAATACAATGACAAACTTATCTAAATATTCTTGGAAAACACCATTCATTAAATAAATGAAGACAGATGGTGCATTTGATAACCCAAATGACACCACTATGAACTCATAATTCCCATACCTTGTTCTGAAACTAGTCTTGTTGATGTCTTCATCTTTAATTATTACCTGATGATAACCTGACCTAAGATCAATCTTTGAGAATATTTTTGCATTCTTCAACTAATCATAGAGGTCATCGATCCTTGGAAAATGATACTTATTCTTTACAGTTACTTTGTTCAACTGCCTGAAGTCAATACTAAGTCTCAATCTTCAATATGTTTTTTTCACAAATAATACTGGAGCACCCCAAGGTGACAGAGTTGAGCATATATACCCCTTCCTCTGAACCTCTTCAAACTTCATTTGCAACTCCTTTAGTTCTAGTGTACTCATCCTGTAAGGAGTCTTGTATACTTGAGCTGCTCCAAGCATCAGATTCATAGACAAATCAATATCTCTTTTAGGGGTAGTCATGGTATTTCTTTAAATGCATCTTCAAATTCCTTTAGGACTACATAATATTCAATATTTGACACCTTATCCTTAGGTGTTTCTTCCATATGGGCTTCAAATATTTGACAACCCTTTCTATAACACTTCTTCAGCTGCAATGTTGATATTTCTCTGGCAGTTACTGCCCTAGGAATTCCATGCACTGTCCTTAGGTCCCCTTCCTCATCCCAACAAGTAAATGTTGTATTATAACAATCTAAGATAACATGATGTTGGTCCAACCAATCCATCCCAATTAGACAGTCATAGGAACCTAAAGGCAAGATATTCAAATATGCCTTGGTGCTCAGCCCATTCATGTCCACTGGGCATGCCTTAACCATCTCATTAAATTTTATTTTTGCTCCGGTAGCCAACTGCACCAACGAAGATTTTCCATGCTTGCTTCTTGGAAAATGAAATATTTCCACCATTTTAGGATCTATATAACTATGACTAGCTACAGAATCAATTAAAATTGCAATTGTTTGGTTGTAGATCATACCTTCCACTTCAATCATGTGTGACTGAAACTTAGCTTGCTTGTTGTCCTGCATAGATACTAGGTACATTTATGCCCATGTCCTCCACTGTTTCGGCTTGTTGTACATTGTGAATAGCTCTCACTTTTTCACTTATGTGGGGACAATCTCTATACATATGATCTCCTTTACAACCCCAACATTGAATGGGTGGTTGACTTGGCCTTTGTCCACCTGTCTCAATCGTTCTGCGCTCTCTAGAAGTTGGTTTCCCAGAGTACTATTTCTAAATAATGGTCGCTTATTCCCTTTCTTCCTATGTTCCATCTTGAACTTCTTCTTGTCTTCCCAAGCTTTTTGGAAAGTTGGCTTTTCTTTATGTTGATCATATAGACATTTAGCTCTCCTTATGGTCTCTTCCAAAGTCTTGGTATCATCATATTGTATTTTATCACTGATGAAAGATGGCAGCCCACTCAAATACCTTTGAATCTTAATTGTTTCATCATTGATGAAGGAGACATACTTTAACAGTTCAAAAAATCTTCTTTCATATTCATCGATGCTCATACTCCCAAGCTTCAGTTCAAAGAACTCCTTCATTTTTTTGTCATAATATATCTTAGTCAAGTATTTATTTTCAAAATGATTCTTGAATTCATTCCAGGTAACATTTTTCTCTTTAATGTTGAATTCATTCCAAGTAACAAGTTGATCCCACCACATGGATGCCTTTCCCTTGAGATGATAGATAGCAATTCTTCCTTCTGCATGTGAAGAATAATTATCCAATTGAAAATAATTTCTCATGCCTAGTAGCCATGTCTCGGCATCTTCATCCTTCTTGTGTTCACCATCAAATGTAGGAGGTTTGATTTTGTTCATTTATCCTCGCAGCTCATCCACCCCAGACCTCTTCTGATGCTTCCTGACACGGGATGGACTTGATTTGTTGTGTGCTCTCCTATTGGAATGCCTTGCGGAGTGATGGTGATGTCTGCTAACACTCCTTGATCTTCCTTTCTCCTAAGGAGACCTATGACTTCTTCATTTGCTTGAGCCATTCTCCTTATCCAATTTCTTTTCAATTATGTCCAAGATCTGCATTAACTTCATGTTGAAGTCTTCTTTCTACTCCTTGGATTTCATAAGCCTTTCATTATTGGCTTTATGAATTTGGAATTTTTTCTGTAAATTTTTAATGGTCTCTACCATATTCATGTTTTCATCCTTTCCTTCTCCAGGTCCATTGGAGTTTGTTCCTTCAATACCCATTTGAACATCCATCCCTCTGATCTCATCTTCTTGGTTGTAAGCCCCCTATGCCTCTTCCATCCCTCCGCACTCTGTGTTGATCCTGATCTGATCTGGTTGTTGTTATCTCTTCAAAATGTGTAGCCAACAGAACTTTGTCAGGCTAACTGACTCAACAATTTCATGAAAATATGAACCATTTTGGTTCAATAACATATCAGACTTATTTCTTATGATTTTCTAAGAAATTGTTTGTCCAACTCAATTTTATGGGTGAACAGTTATATTCTATTGTCCAAGATCTTTCCAATGACTGTTCCCTTGCTCAATCTTGAGTCTTGAGCGGAAAGTTAGGGATATTTGAACAATTGTGCTTCCTGGGAGGTAATCCCTGTACAGTTCTTATTCTTTCTCAGAGTCGAATTGGCTCTTAGATCCATGTTGGATCCTTTCTTCACGTTTACAAGCCTTCTTTACATCTTTAGGCGTAGGTCTATACCAATAAGTACCCCAAAGACTCTTAATTTTAGCCTCTTTTTGTCCTTGAAAACAACAATTCGAGCACTAGACCTCCTTTATTTCGACTGAAGTCTCATATGACCAAGGGATATGTCCAAGCACTTAGTTGATATGCGCTTATTCGGAGCTTCACAACTTTGGGGCTCCAGAACTTCGGGCTTCAGAGGCTCTTACTACCTTCCACCTTATTTCTCTCGAACATCAAATTGGCGAACTCTTGCACGGTACATCTTCGAGGCATCAAGGCTTCGCTACTTCGGAGATTCAGGACTTCAAAGCTTTGGGCTTCGAAAGTTACACCTAATCCACACATTGTTCCCTCTGAACACCAAACTTGTGAATTCATGGATAAGCTCTCCGGAACTTCAGGCTTCGGAGGCTTGTGCATCAATATACTCACATTCCATCGAACGTCGAATTTCTGAATTCTCAGATTGGCACTTTAGCGTTTCATTACTCCAACACTCCCTTGCTTCAGGCTTCGGAGGATCTTGTAACAACATGCACACATTCCTATGAACATAAAATTGGAAAACTCCTAGAGTCTCGTCAACAATCACACACCATGGGGATTGCTACGTGGCAGAAATGTAGAGATGGCACGTGGCCCAATCTGACGAGTGACACATGTCAAGTTCTAACTAGCAAAAAAGGTCCTTAAAAAGCACAAAACAAGATGACACGTGGAAAGCATCAAGTGTGCCCACATCACCCTAGGTGACATCAGCATGCCATGTCATTACGGTGCTTCCTGACTTCGAAACTCTGGGCTTCAGAGGTTCCGTCTACAACACCCTTCAAAACTCTCGAACGTCAAATTTATGAACAGGTCCGTGTCACTTGAGGTGACCTCGTCATGTCGCGTCACTCCGACGCTCTAAGACTTTGAGAATTCATATAATCCCATACCAGAGCACATCAAAATACCCAAATGTTGAACTTTTTAAAAGGTGTTCCCTGGAGCTTTGAGACTTCAGGGCTCCGGGACTTCAAAACTTCAAACTTCGGAGGATTTTGTTGTCGAGCACCACCCCACCCCCGAACTATCGAATGTTGAAATTCTGAACACCTGCTAATCTCCGGACACGTGTACCTGAACATAAACAGTCTGGATTGGTTTCGAACTTCTGGGAAAACTCCACTCCGCGCATACATAACCATATTTCCCTGAACGTCGAATTTCCGAACCACTTGGGGGATCCAACGATCTGCCTTCTCCCAAACAATCTACGGTGTATCTTTACTTCAGGACTTCAGAGCTTCGGGGATTTTGCCTCCTTTGTCAAAGACTTGAAAATTTTTGAAGTAACGAAGTCCGAAGGATTTGAGGGTTAACCATCGTGCTACTTCCCCGTATCCAACAGCTGTGAGGGATCTGCCTTCCATCGAACAGATCCGACGGCCTAAATCTAAACTTTGTGGCCCCAAAACCATGGTTGTTGTGGTTTCTTTCCTCTGTTGGCTTTCTCGAACCACTAAACCTCTTGAGCTTTCAAACACAACTAAGGTGTTCTCTTAGTGCCCTCTTGGCACTCATGGACGTTCTAAAACTCAAACTCTGTCCATTTTGACATTAATTCACCCTGAAAATTTTGCTTCAATTTCCACTTACACGACCCAATCTAAGCTCAGAGTCGAAAATTGGAGCTTTGATACTAGATTGTCACACACCTAGCCTTATACATGCTGGGCTATGCCACACTTAAACTCTTGCGGAACTTAATACATTGTAACATACCCAGCCTACCCAGACTAGGTCATGCCAGTTAAAAACTTACAATAATTTCATTTTTATACATGTAACTTTGAACAGACAAATACATTCTCCCAATATATATATTGATGTGGAAATAATAGTAAACATATACATGCAGCATACGCAGGCAATGCCCACAATTATAAAGACATGTATAAATACACAGCATGCAATCGAGCACATAATTGATACTTATTTTTTTATAGAAGACCACCAATTGTGTGCAGACCTTCCACGATCCTCCCATCCTTAGACCATGTTGTTCATCACTCTCAGCAGTGGGTCATCCCCAAGCTGGGACTAAACTCCACCTGGGTTAAGGGATTCCTAGGCTAGGATGAGACAATGGGAAGTTACACGGTCAACAGGAAGGATTATGCTCCAGGGTGCCAACATAAACTAACAGCCTACAACCTCTCATTCCTCACATGCTTGTCCCACCCCAGGAAGTGTGTCCCTTCTCTGCTCAACAGTCCTTTGGTTGCCCCACTTCCCTTCTAGGGCTTTAGTAACAGGCTCGACAGGAATTCTCATAGAACTATAGTTGTAGTTGGGTTTCCTTACGAAAATCACTTCCGCAACAAACTCTCTCACCTAGAGAGAGTTTCTCACGGGCATGACAACCCGCCTCTTCACTCCATAGGTCTGACAACCTGCTTCTTATGTCCATATCCTAAGTCAACCAAATACAAGATCAGGTGAAGGCTGTAAAAGAAAACGGTATGGAACGGGTGATGGCAGCAGCAACAGCCTTTGGGTTTCGTTTAGGTGTTGGCCCTAACAACAAGGTATAGGTGTGCTACTCTTCCCATGACGTGTACGGTTACTGCTAGTAACATGAAATTTATGAGGTAGTTCAGAGTGCTCCCATGTTCCAGAGGTGCGTGAATGATGTATAGGTCAATTCCTGGAGGGAATGGCTGGCTACCTGAATGATGAGTGAGTGTATGGGAAAACAGACTAATTTCCCCATATATATTTGCATGTTGATTCACACATGACTCTCCAGGAGCTCACTTCTCTCCACTTGGGATTCATGCTCATTCCCACAAGAACTTAGGATAAAATAATTATTCTCATCATAGTCTTTAAGAACAATAATATAATATTCCCTTAGAGATAAGCCCTCTAGCTTAGCCCCTTTTCTAGGATCTTAGCCCCTCCCTTTCCCTTCCTAGTGGAGTTTAGTCCCCCATACTCTTTTATCGTGGTTTGTTTACATGTGGTGATGTATTATATTAATGATATGAGTGTTTACATATACAAAATTAGGCTCACTGGTATTTATCATCTAGGCTCTCCGGCCTAATCATCACATAAGCCTCCTAGCTTATAATCACTTGGCTCGCCATCCTCTAAAACATATTTACTATTCAATTGGGGCTCGGTCTTGGAGTATTACACCTAGTTTTCATCTCTAGGACCATAACAGGCCCATTGGACCTTTAACATCCCTATTGCTCGATTCTAGATCAACTTGACCTTTCGATCCAATATACACACCGGCTATAATCGAAAGTCTTTGTCTTGCTCCACCTAAATCACATTCCAATCAATTACATAATTAGCATCAAGTACATACTTTTTAAGCAAAGACAAATGGAATACATTATGAATGCACACACTTGTAGGACAATTAAATGTGGAAAGTGCACACAAAACTTAGAGTAGATGAGTTGGCACATGACAACGAGATCAATAAACAAGGAAAAATTAATCCCACATGGTTAATTCTAATGGGTAAGTGATAATCAAGTGGGAAAGTGATCTAGGTGGATATTGGTGGCCACCCACCTGTTCCAAATTCCAACTAGCTCATCTTGATAGTTTTAAGTTCGGCACGTTTCTCTGTAATGGGGACAATTATTTGCAATTGTGGGTTCTGCACTTGCAGAGTTGTCCTGAATCCCTACACAACATCCAAGTGGATATTGGTGGTTGCCCACCTACTCCAACTGGATTATTTTGGGGGTTTTCATGTCAGTACATCTTTTTGTACTTACAGGGCCGTTTTGGGGCTCTAAATAGTGTTTTCTTGGCTTGCCACAGTCAAACTATAAACAAAGTCATATTTTGATGGCATAATGTGTATTTCTCGAAAATACCTTTCTAACGGGCTATCACACGCCTAAAACGGAGATCGTATGCAAAAGTTACGACCTTGGGAAGTTAATGTACTCACTTATCCCAACGGGGCCCACATGACTTTTGGCACTTCATATCCTAAGGTTAGGCTTTTGGATGTCTAGGGTTTTGGCATTCATTTTTATCATAAAAATGCCTTCAGAGCCTCATTGTAATCATCTTCTTGCGAATGAGCGTAGCCATCACATCTCTTTTCATAGATAAAGCTACACTATGTATTTTTACAGTCTTTGTACATTTCTGTCATTAATAGAAATCATGTATTGTTGTATTTATCTATTTCTGGCAATTTTTATGTGTATTTCATTGTAATATCTCTGCTTTCATTTCATTCTGAAAATAATCTAGATCAGTGGTATCAGATCAGGCTGCTCTTGATTGTTTTTCAGTGATGTCCCCAACGAGGTCCGAGTATAGAAAGTTGGGTCTCGAGCTTGTCTCTCTTGAGAAAAATCGCTCTCGAACGCCCAAGAAACCCTCTATGGGTTGTACGTGGGATGTTGTGTTAACAGTTGCATGTAGGGATGCAGATATGTGGGCTGGTTTTTCCTTGCCCGTGTACATGCCTCCATATATGCGACACGATGAATTACAGCCTGCGTACACCCTAATTCTTAAGTTATGCCTTAAAAAACTCTAAAAAATTGGGACTAATTTGAAATTTTAAACCACTAGAAATGAAGAGGAGGGCAAGAGTAGTTACTTTGTACAGACGGTTGTCAATTCCGTCGCTCATAGCTCTCGCAATCGACACTTGAAGATCATGGGAAAATTGGTCCACAATGCACTATGTGGGTTAAAAACTCAAATGGTATGCTAAAATTGGTTATTTTTTACTATTAGTAGAAAAATTTTACCCACTTTACATAGTTTTTGCTAATGTTTTTGCCTAGTGGACTAATAGTGCAGTGGAAGGAATTGGTTTTAGTGGTTTTGTCCAACTATTTTTGCGATTTCTAGCGTCATTTCGCCCATCCGCAACTTCGCCATGTATTTTCTTTGACCAACATATAGGATATGTCGCCACTCCATTTTGCATTTTTGCATGATCGTATAACTCTAATATGTATGCCTTAGGTACGAACATATTTATTAGCGACACAGAACCTTCTTTATGCTACTAGAAGTGTCGTTAGTGAATGGTAGAGGCTTACCAAACATGGGTGCCCTAGTTAGAACCTTTATGCCATTTGGTGCCCATGCATATATTTTTCCATAGGATCGGGAGTCCCTTATAGTTGCAATATGACTTTACCTTTGAACCTCGTATTCTTACTCATAAGTATTATGACCTATACCTATGGGACATCCACCGAGTCTTAGTTCAGCTCTTTTTTTACTCTATAAAAAAGTGAAAAGATTTTCAAGTGAACTTGTCTCTTTCACACTCGTTAATTGGATTTGAAAGTACATCTATTTGGTGTAAGTTTAACTCTTTTTCAAACCAAGTAGACTAATTTCGAAAAAGGAATACTCTAGTCACTAGTGGCTAGAAGAGTTCTCTTGGGTTTTGTTTTATACTTTTTTCGGCCCTAGGGAACTAAATTTACGAAAAAGAGCATTCTTTGGAGTTAAGTTGTAATTGCATTCCAATATCCTTCTTGCAATATTGAACCTATTGTCGATTCCAGCTTTCTCGTTATAATCTTATTACCTCGGCATTTTGCATCACTAGCTAAGAAAAGCCTTCTTTATATCCTTTGCAACTTGACACCTTGTACCCTAAGAGGAAACATTTCCCCGAGTGTCCACATCCTGCATGCACCTCCTTGCATTAAAGCATAGGTACGTTCCATTGTTGGAACTAGTTGCTTACTCGTGACACTCGTTTCCTCCATTGTACCATAGCATTCATTTGCTTATGAAAAAACAAAAAGACACAAGATGGGAAAGAATATTATCTCATATTGGTAGAAGTCGCATTGCGTTTGAACAGAGCACAAACTTTTGAGTCCACATGTCATCCAAAGTTTAGTTTTAGAATGACCTTAGGAAGTTGAGCTCGTTAGTTATATTTGAATCCTCCGACTGGTTACTCTTCCAGTCCCTATGGAGAGTTTGAACGGTGCCTCCTGCATCACAAAGTTTCATCATTGATTCTATGTTGCCAGACTCCTTCATATGTCTCATGCTCTTGTTCAAAGGAAGTATATAAGCATATTTCGGCCATTCCTTAGAACTATTTACTTTGCATGTTGGCCATACCCTCATAGTGTCTCAAAGTTACATGAAGTTGTAGTCCTACCGTGCACCCTTGTCCTACTTTCATTATGGGTAGGTAACCTTGAACCCAACAATCGACATCTCCTCATTGGTCGCTAACTGGGGACTTTCCCTTGTGTTCGATGACAAGGAATCTATTCACACATTGGGATTCATGCAGTCTCTTGGATTCCATTATCCTTATTCGTGGTTTCCTCGCCTTTGTCGGCAGTTTTCCTTACTGGTTGTTATTCAGAGGGTATTTTTTGTGCACTACTTACATATTGTGCATGCGAAAGACGCATAGGGTCGTTGGTTCATGAACATCATATTCGTTTGAGTTCCTCCAAATCATCAAGCTATTGCTTTGTACCTCATGTTGACTAATGAGAGATGCCTTAATTCTCTCCTTTCAGTGGGTCTCCTTCCATCGAATTCAGCTCATCTATTCTGGAAACGAGGCCTAGAGTCCTATGAGTACCTAGAGGCTTGCATTCATCAATGGCAGGTTCTCTCGCCGTCAACAATTGGGAATACATCAATGTCTCCTGATCGATGGATTCTTCAACTGTTCGACCTCAACACCTTTATTCATACTTGTAAGAATGTACTTGGTGCCTTGATACCCACTTTCATTATCAGTAGGTTGTCTCGCGTTTGTTAATAGTATACCTTAATGACTGGTAATCAAATGAAGTCTCATTGTATCTGAACTCAAATCCTCTATTCACATGATGTAGAATTGCACCTTTGGTGGATCGTGTAGAAGACTTGAAGACATTAGTTTATAGTCGTAGCTTTCTTAAGTTGTTGTTATCATTCATTGGACCAATACCTATATGACTCCAATGATCATGGGAGATCATATTGTACTCCATTGTATACATATATCTTCATATTGATTTTGAGATCGGATTTCACTGGGCCTTGTTCGTGACTATGACTGTCGATGGCATGTGTCTACTTTGTATTGTCTATTCATGGCCATGAACAAATGTTTGGTATATTTCCACATGGATATGCAGTGTAATTCAAATTAGCAGCCATGTGTACAAAACCATTATGGATTGTAATATTCTCGTGAGCAACTAGTTCGTCTAGTTGGATCTCCATTACTCCACTTCTAGGAATTATGATGTATTTCGGCCATCACAGATACTCCTCTGAACTCACACATTAGGGGGCATCTGTTATAGCAAGATTTTGCCTCACCCCATGCAACTTGCTCAGAAGGCATTTTCCATTTCCCTATGCAGACTTGAAGTCCCCTTTTTCACTTCCCGGAGCTAAAAAATCATATTTTTCCACATATTCGCGCCCTAACAGTTATACAGCATGCGTATACGCAGGTTGCACCACTACAACCCGCGTACATCTGGTTTGGTGCTCAAAATTAAAAATCGTGTCTGGTTTCCATGTCACGTCACGAGATCCATGATCCTTGACCTTCCATATACTGGAAATGTTCTGAATCGGCCCTTTAGTTCCATTTAAAGGCTATAAAATGGGCCATATCCAAACCGTGGAAGAAGAATTCAACTTTTGAGAGCAAAGTTAGTCTAGAGAAATTATTCACTTCATATTGAGTCTGCACCACTTTGTCCTTTAAAGTCTGAACACATTATTCATCCCCCAAGCTATTCTCTCTTTGATGGAGAACCTCATTGTCTCTCTTATATGAGCTTGCCTCTAGTGGAGGATTGAAGTGGTGGAGGCCCACATGGAAGGGACTTAGTTTCTTGGTTTTGAGGTGTGTCGACACGGAAGTTTGTCACTCATACACTTATGTTGATCATATTTTAATAGAAATACTCTTTTCTCATCCAATTGGTGTCTTGCAAATATTTGAATTATTATTCCATGGGTGTATTTGTTATGAATGTTAATGGATTATGCTATCGTATGCGCTAACTTTATATACTATCACCATATGCTTGTGTATCTTGGTTGTTGAGGACAAGTTGTAGGTATAAAGCTTCGAGTTGAGTGATCAACGGTGGTCTTCATCAAACGTTCGGACGAGCTAGGATCTTTATCTTATCTTGCTAGCATTTACATTTATATAACATACTTGGGATTAGAGTCGATTTTTGCAGTCATTCCGTCTGTTGTGGTTTACCCAATGCCATAGAGTGATTTTCCTCGTAACAGTGTAGTCGTCACATCTCTTCTTAGAGATAAATCTTCCACCAGAGTCTTGCACTTTGTATTTTTATAGTCTGTGTACATTTCTTTCATTAATAGATATCATGTATTGTTGTATTTCTCTGTTTCTGGCAATTTTTATGTGTATTTCATTGTAATATCTTTGCTTTCATTTCATTCTGAAAATAATCTGGATCAGTGGTATTAGAGCAGGCTGCTCTTGATCATTTTTTAGTGCATGTCCCCAATGAGGTCTGAGTATAGCAAGTTGGGTCTCGAGCTTGTCTCTCTTAAGGACAATCACTCTCACACACCCAAGAAACCCTCTATGGTGGCATAAAAGAAAAATAACGGAGCATAAGATTATATTAACATGTTGCTTGAGCAACCTCTCACGTGAAAGAGGGACGAAATGATGGAGAATTTTTCCCACATCCTTCAACGCTTGGCGATATCAACAGGTGCATCTTAATCAAGTGGCCACTTTGGAGGAACCTCTCCATTAAAGGTACAAGTTAATTTTGATATTCCCGTATTTGAAGGTCAGATAGATGCGGATGCCTTAGAAAAATGCTTGAATCTGCTAGAAGGTTATTTCTCTATTCACAATTTTTTCGGCAGGGAAGAGATCACCTTCACACTTTTCAAGGCTCTCCCCCATGTCAAACATTGGTGGGAAAATTACTGGAGAAAAGTTACATAGAGGAATCTGGAATATATGGGGTTGAGCCCACTTGGGATTCTTTTCTGGATGCATTCAAGGAACAATAATACCATGTTGATAACTATGAAGACCGGTACATGAGAGGGACCACACTGCGGCAAGAGAAGAGCCAAACAGTGACGGAGTTCACAAATACTTTCCATACCTTGCGCACCAAGTTGGGTGTCAATGACTCTGAGCATCATTTGGTTCTTAAATATCGTGGGGATCTGCATAGGTACATCCAAACTGAAATGGATTTCCTAAACGTCTCATCATTGGGAGCTACCTATCGATATGTTGTCAAAATTGAGTAGAAATTTAGGCACCATAACAAATGGGAGTTTGGGTTTGAAAATCCGCAACAACCAAAGCATGGTAAAGACGGCCCTAACTAACAACCTCCCAATAAACAGTCCAAGACACAGGAAAATAAGGGTAAAGGAAAGATGAAGAATGACACTGGAAAGTGGTGTGACTTCCACAAAATCCCCCAGCACAACACCGATGAATGTCGCTCGAAACAGTCATTGGTGGTCAAGGTCAAAGACAAGGAGTGGAACCCTGATTCGGAATCTGATACAAAAAATATTGAAAATAGACAGATCATCAACACAAACCCTACTACTAATGTCGCGACTGCAACAATTCAACCAGAAGAACCAGTAGATCATGAAGAGGGGGAGTGCCTCTTCCATTCACAGATGTTGGTGAAGGGGACCCCATTGCATTTCATTGTTGATAGCGACAACCAAAAGAACCTCATCTCATGTGGGGTCATCAAACAGTTGGGGTTGTCGACAACATCACACGTGCAACCATACAACATCGGGTGGCTTCACTAGGGACGAGATCTTTGTGTCAGCCAGGAGTGCCACATGTCCTATGGCATCCAACCCTTCAAAGATGAGGTAGTGTGTGATGTTTCCACTCTTGATGTCTATGATGTTGTTTTGGGCCAACTATATATGTGGAAACGTCATGTTTTTTATGAGTCTCAACCCCCTAGTGTCATTATTACTCTGGCGGGTCAGCTCTACAGGATACCAGAGATAGTTCTGACTATTGTTCCACCAAAACAGTGTCGCAAGGTAATCTCTCATACTGCAAAATTCATCCTCTTCACAGTATGTTCAAAATATGCACAGAAGGCCACTACAACCATTGTAGCCTCGGTACCTTCTATCCAACAAAAGCAGATTGCAGAAGAGAAAGGAGATATTGTTTCTTCACCTAAAATGGTGCCTATAAAATGCCCCATCAAGCCCAGAGACAATAGGTTGGTGGAACAACTTCAACCCCTCCAACAACAGGTTCATGACAGCGTTCCATAAACCAAGCAGCGCAACTTCTCCAACAAGGCATGCAGCTCACCAAGATTCAGATTCAGAAAACACTTTCCCCTCTTCTTCGGGGACTCAATCCAATGGATACCATTGCTTCCAAAAAGGGGGGGATTGATCCAGGTGGATATTGGTGGCCACCCACCTATTCCAAATTCCAACTGGCTCATCTCGATATTTTTCAATTCAGCATGTTTCTCTGTAATGGGGACAATTCTTTGTAATTGTGGGTTCTGCACTTACAGGGTTGTCCTGAATCTCTACACAACATCCAGGTGGGATATTGTTGGGCTCACACCTATTCCAACTAGATTATTTTGGAATTTTTCATGACATTAACTCTTTTTGTACTTCCAAGGCCATTTTTGGGCTCTAAATAGAGTTTTCTTGGCTTGCCACTGTCAAAATGTAGATAGAGACAAATTTTGATGGCATAATGTGTATTTCTCGAAAATACCTTTCCAACAAGCTATCACATGCCTAAAATGGATATCGTATGCAAAAKTTACGACCCCGAGATGTTAATGTACTAACTTACCCCAACGAGGCCCRCATGACTTTTGGTGCTTCATCTCCTAGGGTTAGGCTTTTGGATGTCTAGGGTATTGGCATTCATGTTTATCATAAAAAGGCCTTCAGAGCCTCATTGTAATCATCTTCTTGTGAATGAGCATAGCCRTCACATCTCTTCTCAGAGATAAAGTTGCCACCATTCTAGCGAGTCTTGCACTYTGTATTTTTACAGTCTCTGTAAATTTATTTCGTTAATAGAAATCATGTAATGTTGCATTTCTCTGTTTCTCGCAATTTTTGTGTGTATTTCATTGTAATATCTCTGCTTTCATTTCGATCTGAAAATAATCCAGATCAAAGAGGGTGAAATCAATGTGACAAGTAAGTACATGCTACAGGTTGACTCAACCAAGTAATGGTAAGGGTGTTAATTTGTGTAACACACTCGACCCCTAAGTACCCTTTCTAGGTATGGGGAATCAAAATTTTGCTTAATTTAATCATGTCAAATCCTCTTTCCGAGATCTCCATTCTCTTTACTAAACAATAGCTTTCTAACGACTGCTACCAGGCTCAAATCCGAGCTCTGGATTTCAAGTTATGGCCTCTCGAATCTCTTCGGGCATTATTAGTCGAGGGTCATGTGGTGCCCCCATAAGTCCATCTCATTCGTACCTTTCCAAGTTCCATGAAGTCTCGGATATTCCCCAACATCCTTACATCCATAGTGGAAGTCCATCCATCGACCAATCCAAGGGAGGGACTTGATCCTCCTTCAACACATAAGCTAGAAGGAAATTTGGCGTTTGATGCTTTGGCACTGAACGCCCCTTTTCCTCTCTTAACATATGTCCTCTGGAGTCTAAAATTCTTGAACTTCCGAAGGAGACTGAAATCTCGCTATGTGGTTATGGTCTTCAGGCCTTTTAGCTCATCTACGACACTACACCCCAAACCTCTAGAGTCTCGAAGTCTTGGACTACCTAGGGGTCCACCCTTGCACGTGGTGGTGCATTAAACGTAGAGGAAAGCACAGGAAGGTCCCGAGTACTCCACTCGCCATTAGGCCAAGAGAATATGTGCCAAGGGAGGGTGACACGCGGCAAGGCAAGGATGACATGTGGCCCCATCAGTGGGTGACATGTGTCACGTTCTAATGGGCACAAAGGGTCTGTGAGGCGTGCGAATCAAGGTGACACATGGCACATCAATCATTGGTCCACATCACCTTGGGTAATGTCAGGTTTCCATGTCACTCTGGAATGATAGCCTTCCAATGCCCTTAGATTTCACGGTCAAGATATATCCACGTAGACCCATTGATCTACGGTATCTGTTACTTTGTAACTTTGGCGTTAGGGGGATTCATTGTGTGACTTCCTCCTTGCTCCAAAAGTGGTCAGCATCGGGCTGACCACGGTCTATATCTATGGTCATGGGAGATCCTGAAACGTTGTCAGATCTATAGTTCTTATCACTTCACGAATTCAACGTTCAAGTGTTCTGCTCGCTTACCACCCCCTTTCTCCCATAGTGGTCAATGTCGAACTAACAATGGCATAGATCCAACGGCCAGGGAGGATCCCAAAGCATCCCTAGATCTATGGTTGTCGTTAATTCACAACTCTGGCATTTAGGGGTTTTGGCATTATGACAGTCTCATTATCCCAAAGTAGGACTTCGCCGAAGTGTTGTACGCGAGTCCCTCTATTGTTCGATCGAATGATTAAGAGGGGTTCTCGAAGGACTCCCCATATCCACGACTCACTTTAATTTGAAACTCCGACGTTTGGGGAATTTGGTGCTATGACACCTTTATTCTCCCGAAGTAGTCAACATCGGATTGACCTCGGCGTAGATCCAATGGCTAGGGAGACTCCCGAATACCCTTAGATATGCGACTTGCATTACTTCACGATTGGTAAGTGGGTCATAGTTTAACGGTGGGACAGGTCCATCTAACAAGGTAAGGAACACCGCCACATGTCGGTCGACCTCGTAGGTAACCGTAGCAACAAGTTGCCTTCGATCAGTTTGAAAGTGGAAGGGTCGTGACACCCCGGAGCTCTGAACTTTCGGAGTTCTAAAGCCAAAAAGGCTTAGCTCCTTTCGGGCCTAGCGCAGGGTTCCTAGGCCTTGGTCATATGGGTCCTCCAAAAATTCTCGTGGGATACACACTTAACTCTTAACCGTGAATTGGTTATGACCATGGGCATGAGCCCTCAATTACACAGATGAAGGGTCTGAAGGAGGTGCCCTCCTTCCAACAAGTTCGAACTTAATATTCCTGCGAAGGTAAATTCAAGAGGTCAACAGGACTTAAGCCTTCCATTTAACCCTACCCTGACTCTGTTGCAGACCCATGTCCCATAACTCTCTAGCTGTTAAGTTGAGGCACACATAAGATCATTCAAAAGCATGGGTTCACAGAAAAATAATGAGCATTTCTACCTTAATCATTCAATACATAATTTAGTCATAGACATGTATATTCAATCATCATTTCCATTCCAGTACACAGAGTACGAAAATACTTATCAAAAACCAGAATCGTGAAGCGACTGCTAAAATGGGTGCATGTTTCCACCCAACCGTAGGCACAGCCAATCCTAAACAGATTTACCACTGGCCACCCCCTAGCTAGATCATGATGCTCTAAGAGAGACTCTTTTTTCTTGCTCAACGACAGACAGGGGATGGAGGTTACTCTCCTCCTCCCTCAAGAACTTCACAAACAATTTTCTCTGTACCAAGAAAGGGGGTCTACAACTAGTACTTCCATAGTCACTCATCAACCTCGTTTATCATCTTGGACTGAAAACGCTACCATCAGCTTCTTGCTCCCAGAACAAGCTTATTTCTTAGTTTTTCCTTTGAACTAGAGAGTTGCAAGTGCTCTTCTCTTCTTGGGATATTGGTCTCTCGACTCTTCTTTCTCACCTGGTCTGCCTCTGCCCATGAATAACTTATTTTCTTGCCTTCCTCGGCAATATTGTGTGGGTCAGAATCCCCAACTCGTGGTCAGGTCTGGAAGCCTTCCAGGTGGGTACTCTTCCCCATCTCCTCATTAACTCTTGAGGAGGGATTTCCAACTACCAGCCTGACTGGTAATTCATTTCTAGGTCAGATGACTATTTTGGGTCTAAGCAATTAAATCCAGTAAGGTATTGGTTTGGTGGGGGTCATCTCAACCATTTATGGCTCCCCTCACCATCTCTCTCATAGCATCATGGTCTATCTTGGCAAACCCCCCTTTTAACAGCTATCCAACACTATCGATTTTAATTAATAACAGAAATACATACATTACCTTTCATAACAAAAGGTTCCTCAAATCCAACATTCACACATATTCAGTCTGCCACGGTCTTTTGGCAAGTTATAGTTATATTTACAAGTTGGAGGAAACAGGGGTATTATAATCCCCTCCCCCTTAAAGGAACATTGTCCTCGATGTTATACATGTCGATATGCTCTGTATGTACAGAAGTAAACAAAAATGGGTATTCAAGTTTCATTGCATCGTCCATTTCCCATGTAGCTTCATCTGGACCAAAGGATTTCCACTGCAACTTGACCTGTGCAATGGTTCTGTTTCTAAGTGGGATTTCCTTCCTGTCTATTATGCATTATGGTTCTGGTAGGAATTATTCCTCTAGTTCCACCTGAATCATAGACCAATCGATTATATGATTAGAATCATGTACATATTTCTTCAGTGACGAAACATGGAAAACATTATGTGCCTTCAATGTGGGAGGGAGCGCTAGTCTATATGCTACAGGTCCCACTCTATCCAAAATTTCAAAGGGTCCACAATATCGAGGTGCTAGCATGGAACAGGATCCCATTCTCAAGGAGATTTTCCTGGGTCTAACTCGGAGATAAACATGATCCCCTGCTTTGAACTCTCTATGAGTTCTTCTTCTATCTACATTGCTTTTCTGTCTATCCTGAACTATTTTTAGATTTTGTTTTATCTAAACTACTTGTTGTTCCATTTCTTTCAGCATATCTGGCCTAATTGTAATTCTGTCTACTAGGTTATCCCAGTCGATTGGAATCTTGCATTGTCTACCATAGAGGGCCTCAAAAGGGCTCACCTTCAAAGACTCTTGATAGCCATTGTTGTAGGCAAATTTTACCAGTGGTAGGTAGTCTTCCCACTTCTTAGGTTGATGCATTACATGCATCCTTAAAATTTCCTCTAACACTCGGTTTACTCTCTGTATGTCCATCAGTTTAAGAGTGATAAGTTGTACTAAATAGCAATTTAGTTTCATAACGAGCAAATAGAGATTTCCAAAAGTTTGAAGTAAATTTTGTATCTCGATCGGATATGATTTACTTAGGCATGCCATGCAGTCTAAATATTTATTTCATGAAAATACTGGCAATATCTATTGACTTGCAAGTTGATTTGACGAGAATAAAGTGGCCAGCCTTGCTCAGTTTGTGCACAACTACCATGATGGTGTCATTCTATTTGGTTGATTTTGGTAAACCTGTGATGAAATCTCTGGAGATGGTTTCCCATTTTCATTATGGGATTGGTAGGGGCTGCAATAGCCATGTTGGATGATGGTGCTCTGCTTTAACCTCCTGACATTAGTTATGAACATAATATATAATAATAAGTATAAATTCATCATAAATAGTTAATGAATAATAATGAAGAGACACCTTCTGAGTGAAAGGTCACGTCTCTTCACGAAAGGGCACCCCTGTGTGGGTATATAAGGCCCTCATTCTTATTGCACTCATTATCTCATATTCATATACATTATTTAATATATTATCCTTTATGGATTATAACATGTTGTCTTACCTACATTGGGTATTTACGTAAGTGAACCGAGTTGGTTCACCACAGTGGTATCCGAGCTTCGTCTCGATCCAAATTTTGGAAAGAAATAGAGTTTCTCTAAAATCAGGTCTTTGACCTCATATTGGTCATTGGCCATTTATAAATCAAATATTCTACACATTTGAGCGAAAGTAAAAAAGTCATTCTGCACAAAATAAAAATAAAATAAAATAAATTCTTAAGGGGCGCATGAAGAAGTATAAGTGCACACCAAGAAGTTTGAAAGAAATATTCCATATTTGGCATTAATTAAGTTAATTGTCATTTAAAAGGTGACAAAGATTAATTTAAAAGAAAAAGTTCCAAAGAAGAGGAAAAGTGAATATCTTTTTTTGCCTTTGGAGATTTACCATCCCATAGTTTTGAAAAACCATTGACTTATGGTATTCCATACCATATATAATATATATGTGTGAGTATTTTCCTTTAAAGAAGTATTTCACAAAGCTTAGGGTCGCGTTTGTTGAGCCCTAACCGCCGCTAACAAATAGTCAAGAGTATAAAAGAGAATTTTATTATAAGTCAAAACATAAGGTACTCTTTATAAATTAAAAGGAGATTATATATATATATATAGTCTAAGAGGAGAACATTATCATTAAAGAGGATAGCCCCTTTTACATTTATCACTTATTGAAAAATAAGAAGTGAACTATGACATCTACAAAGAATACATTTTCGGTAAAATGTCCCTATTGTGCAAAAGAGGAAGAGTATGAAAGGGGCCTTATGAATGGAGCTCACCCTAGTCCAAATTGTAAAAAGCTTTTTATTTTAGTAGAAAATCATGGTGACACCCATTGGGAAGTGAAAATAAAAGAATTAGAAAACCAATTAATTATCAACAGATGAACAAAAATATACAATTTCAAGTTGGGTTGGAGAAAATGCTAAAAAAACAAGAAGAGAGACAAAAACTAAATCTTGAGGGAAAATTATAGGAAAAAGACAAAGACATTTCTTATTGGTACAACTAAACGAGTCAAAAGATAAGAAACATAGGGATCATAAGTTAAAACAAGCTAATCATGATCTCATTAAGAAATTATCAGAGAATGATGAAGAGAATAGTTGTTTAAAGAACCATAATCAAATCTTGGTTGAACAAATCAAGAAGTTGAAGAAGGATAAAAAAAATTAGGCGAAAAAAATGAAGAAACCTCGCATTTAAAAAACAATAATCAAAGATTATTGGAACAAATTAGAATGTTGAAAGAGAAAGAATTGGAGAAGGAAGACAAGAACAAAGTCGACAAAGTAGATAAGGAAGAAAACTCACGCCTAAAAATCCATAATCAAAGTTTACTCGCCCAGATTAAGAAGATAAAGAGTGATAAGAAGACGGTACAAGACAAGTTAGAACAACTTATCAATAAGGAATCTTTGGTAGATAAAGAGACAATGACTGAATCTATGGAACTGCAGAAGTCTTCAAATGGAAAAAACCTAATGGTGGATAAAGAAATCAATACAGATCTAGTCAACCTTACAACTCATGTAAAGAGGTCTTCAAATGTCGAAGTAGAAAAAATCCAGGGGTATGAAGAAGACTCAATTCCAAAAGTTAATCAAGAAAAATCTACAAGTATACGAAGTAAAGATCAAGTTGCAAGGATGCCTTATCGAAATCCTAATCACAAAAGTTGATACTTCAGCCAATCAATGTATAAACAAAAACAAATAATCGTTATGTCAAATAATATTACTTCCACTACAAGTGCAGGTCAAAATAAAAGCTATCATGGGTTGAATGGTGCAGACTATAGTCTAATCTCCATGGTCACTCGGGCTCACGGCAGATCCGCGGCCAGGGTTAAACCCTAGCCGCCTCCTTTCTGCAGCTCGGCCTCTTGGGCGCAGCTTCTCTTTCTCCAAAGATCGCACGCCCTTCTTCAATGGTGGCCCTCTCCCACATTGGACCAGGTCGCAACGGAGCTGCCCAACTCGGTTCTGCAGCTGCTCAGACACGCGCAGCTTCTCTCGGCCCCGACCCTCCGGGTAGCGTTCCATCCTCCTACAGTGAGGCTGTTAAATCAACAACTTCATTCCGCTCCTTCCCTTCTACCTCGTGCTCGGTTAAAGAATCTCCAGCGATTTCTCTTCTCATGGGTCAGGAAGCTGAAGACGAGGAAGATTACTTCCGGGAAAATGCTTTAATCTGTCGATTCAATGGACTTTGGTCGCGGCTTGTGGATCTTAATGGCTGGATCTCAGCCCAATGGAAACCTCTCATCAAGGAAGATCTGTTCATTCACCCCTGCTCGAAGGGTTTCTTCATTGCAGAGTTTGATCTGGCAGCAGATCGGGATTTGATCCTAGCCTCTTGCCCTTGGTTTTGGGAAAACTCAGGTTTGTGCATGATGGTTTGGACTCCTTGCTTCAATCCTCTGAATACTGTTCTTTCTTCTGCTCCAGTTTTGGTCAAACTTCCGAATCTTCCCTTGCATTTCTGGGGTGAAACTTCTCTTCAAGATATTGGATCTGCATTAGGAAAGTATTATTTTGCAAGTAAAGAAACAAGAATTCACAGCACCACTTCATATGCCAGAATCTGTGTGGAAATGGATTTTAGCAAAGGGTTCCCAGCAGAAATTATTTTGGGTTGCAAAAACTATACCTGGACCCAAAATCTAGACTATGAAAGAATCTCATTGCGTTGCAGGGCTTGTTTCGAAACAGGGCACATAGCAGCTCAATGCACAAAGGGGAATAGGAAAGCGGGAAAGCAACATCGCAAATCAACATGGTGGGAAGGCTCCAATGAAGATCATCA
>ML777333.1:1708633-1742888 GCA_009831015.1 Picea engelmannii | reverse complement strand
TCTGTTCGAAATTATTCATGTAAGGAATCACGGAATGTAGTTTATTAGGAAAACTGGAAACATAGGAAAGTGAACTTGCAATCCGATAAGATAAATCGGAATCTATCTCTATGTACTTTTTTCAGGCAAGGCCGATGATCTTTTATCAATATAATCATAACCGTTTCTGTTAAAATAAATAAAATAAAATAAAAGCTATCATGGGAGTAGAAATGTATCAAGTTCTTTCCAGGAACCCTATAAAAACCCAAATCCGCAGAAGATTGAATTAGGATGGGATGACTCCTTTACAATTTGATAGTTATGCTCAGCATTTAGAAGATCCTATCGTCTCAGGTCCTCAATGATAACTAACTCAAGAATGAAGAAGCATGATACAATAACTACAAGCTAGAGAAAGAGATAAGTCTTCCATAAAGTATGCTTTGAGGACAAAGCATTTTTAAGGGGAAGGCAATGTTATGAACATAATATATAATAATAAGTATAAATACATCATAATAGTTAATGAATAATAATGAAGAGACACCTTCCTAGTGACAGGTCATGTCTCTTCACAGAAGGGCACCCCTGTGTGGGTATATAAGACCCTCATTCTTATTGTACTCGTAATCTCATATTTATATACTTTATTTAAAATATTATCCTTTATGGATTATAACCTATTGTCTTACCTACATCGGGTATTTACGTAAGTGAACCGAGTTGGTTCACCACAACATTCTAGACATTTAGCTAAGTAATCATCTATGTCCTTTTTCAGTCTGGGCCAATAAAATAGTTTCCTAGTGGCTGTGATCATCTTCTGATAACCAGGATGACCAGTATATGCTATTTCGTGTAGTTCATCCATTATGAACCTCTTCAAGTCATCACAATTTGGAATATACAATCTACCTTTGTAAGTTAGCAAGGAATCATTCAACGGTTGATAACCCTCATACTTCAGCCATGTGGGCTCTTGTTCTAAGTATGATTTTACAGTCTTGAAAAATGCATCTGTTTCTTGTGCACTTTTGACTCTCTCCTTGACATACGTTTCACAGGTACTTACAACTGCCAAGTGAATCACTTTCATACTTCTGCTAAGGGCATCGGTCACCATATTTTTTTTTTCCTTTGATATGTTTGATTTCAAAATCAAACTCACTAAGGAGATCCATCCATCTAGCTTTTCTAGCATTGAGTTTTGGTTGATCAAACAAATATCACAACCCACTATGGTCTATCATAAATACAAATATCCTACCTAGGAGGTAATGCCTCCACATTTTTAAACCATGTATTACGACAGCTAATTCTAGATCGTGGGTCACATAATTGATTTCATGCTCATGTATTTTTCTAGATTCGTAGCAAATTACATGTCCTTCTTGCATAAGGACTCATTCGATTCCTTCCTTGCAGGCATATGTACACACAAGGAAGTCATTGTGTGTGTATGCAATCTTTAGCACAAGTGCATTAGTTAGAATGGATTTCATCTCTTGGAATCTCTCTTCTCATTCTGATGTCCAAATGAATTTAACTCCCTTTTTTTAAGGGAGGTGATTGGGCAACCAATCTTGGAAAATCCCTTTATAAACCTCATATAGTATCTTGTTATGCCCATAAAGGATTTGATATCAGATACATCCTTTGGGGTAAGCCAATCCATTATGGCTTTGATCTTGTCAGGATCAATTACCACTCCTTCTTCAGAAATATCATGGCCTAAGCAATGGACTTGTTTCTGGAAAAAGTCACACTTACTAAACTTAGCATAGAGATGATGTTCTCTTAGCATTTGAAGCACTAGCTTGAGATGTTCTTCATGCTCTTCCCTATTCTTGGAATAGATTAGGATATCATCAAAGAAAACCAATAAAAATATGTCCAAGAACTTACTGAGTACCATATTCATTAAGCACATAAAAGTGGTTTGTGCATTGCTAAGCCCAAATGGTACCACCACAAATTCACAATGACCATATCTTGTCCTAAAGGTTATTTTGTGGATGTCTTCATCCTTAATTCGAACCTAATGGTATCCAGATCTCAAGTCAATCTTGGAGAAAATTGTAGCACCCCTTAATTGGTCAAACAAGTCATCAGTCCTTAGCAAGGGATACTTATTCTTAATGGTCATCTTATTGAGTTGCATATAGTCTATGCCCAACCTAAGTGTGCCATCCTTTTTCACAAATAGGGCTAGCGCTCCCCATAGAGACACACTAGGTTGAATGTAGCATTTTTCCATCATCTCCTTTAGTTGTATCAATCATATCTGGTGTACTCATTTTATAGGGTGTCCTAGACACTGGCACCACTCTTGGTACAAGTTATATTGAAAAGTCAATGTCTCTTATTGGAGGTAGACCTAGTACCTCTTCCGGAAACACATCTTTATACTTTCTTAATATGGGATGGTCCTCTAGGTTTGGTTTATTGTTCTCAATAGAGTTCAACACTTGTATTGCATACAAAGGACATCCTTTCCTGCAATACTTCTTCACTTGAAGAGCTGATATTTATCTCACTGAGATAGGATTTTGAATCCCTTGTAGGGTTATCTTTCTCTCTTCTTTGTCTTCACACTCCAAATTTTTAATGTAATATTCCAACTTGGTTTTATGGAAAGCCAACCAGTCCATGTCAATTAGTAGGTCATAAGATCATAAAGGAAGTATGTTTAAGGTTGCTTGGGTGGGTAATCCATTCATAATGAGTTGGCATGTTGGTATGACCTTTGTTACTTTTGTTTTGGTTTAAGTGGCTAGTTGTACCATCCATGATTTAACATGTTTAACTTGCTACAATTTACATTTCTCAATAGTTTGAGGGGCAACATAACTCAAATTAGAACCAGGGTCAATTAAAATGGAAACTAGATGGTTGGAAATCATACCTTCCATCTCCACCATTGAAGCTTGGTGGTCAACTTGTCTATTATCCAAGGCTGCATAAATTTGTGGCATTCTCCTAGCCACATCATTGACTGTGGTAGCCTCTTGGACGTTGTAGATCCTCCTATTGTTTTGTTGCCTATGTGGGCAGTCTCTCAACAGATGTTCTTCTCCACAACCCCAACATTTCAAGGGTTCTCTCTTTGTGTTATCATTCTTACATGAGGCTGCTCCAAAGGGTTTATTTCCACTCTGAGATGGGGAATTTTTTTGATATACACTTTTATTAAGAAGGTTCATCTTAGAACCTCTCCCATGGTTCTTAAATCTTGAGGGTTTAAACCCCTTCTTCTTGAATCCTGAAATACTTTTCTTCTTCTAGTCCTCACGGGGTTTTGTCTTAGCCTTGAATTTCTCATAACAATACCTTGCCTTCCGGATAGTGTCTTCTAAAGTCTTTGGTTCATCAAAATCAATTATGTCCCAAAAGAGCTGAGTTAATCCACTAATAAATCATTGCATCTTTACTTTTTCATCCTTTATGTAGGGTACATACCTTATCGGCTCAAGAGATTTGTTGATATATTCATCTATTGTGGGTTGTCCTAACTTGAGTTCATAGAACTCCTTGGTCTTCCCATCAAAGTATTTCTATAACAAATACTTCTTCTTGAAGTATTTATCAAATAGTTTCCATGACAAGTACTTCTCATGCATTCCTTTCACATTCCTAAGGTCCTCCCACCAAAGGGAGGCCTTTCCATTCAGGTTGAAAATGGTTATTCAAGCCTTTAAGTTTTCAGAGTAGTCATGGACTTTGAAGTACTTCTTCAAGCCAAGCAACCAAACTTTTGTTTCTTCCCCCTTCTTAATTTCTCCATCGAAAGTGGGTGGTTTGGATTTCTTGAACTCTTAAAGGTCATGGCTCTTGGAATGTTTCCTCTTCTTCCTTCTCCTTTGGGAATGTAAACTAGTTTTGCTACTAGAAGATTCCTTGAAGTTGTTAGTTTCCTCACCAGAGGATTCTTCCGATGAGTGTCTCTTGGCTCCATGTTGGGACTTCTATGGGTGCTCCTCCTTGTGTGGCCACTTTCATGACCATGCTTTCATATCTTAGTTGGACTTTGAGTTTTCTTAGTATGATGTATGTCCACGTGACTGGTTGTTGGTCCATGTTACAACTGCCTTTGTATATTTGATAGGCTTTGTAATAGCACTCCATTAATTTCAGTTTCTTTTTGTTGCTCTTTTATCGGCCTTTCATTGTCATCCTTACAACTTTGTAACTCTTCCATGAGGCTTCTTACAGTTTCAGCCAGATCTTGAGGGGTTTCCACTTCCCTCCTCTCATCAGATTCCTCTCATCAGATAAAACATTTTTTGTTAGCTAATCATTTACTAGTTTATGAACAACACAAAGTTCATAGTTTTTTTTTTTTTWTTAAACATATACAACATCAGAAAGCTTCATTTCTCTCTTAATCAAAGGTTTAAATAAGCCTCTTGGGAATRGGGTAAGAGAGGGTGCTACCCTAAAATATTCTTTAATAATATTTTCATGCGACTCTTTCATGAGCCCAAGCAGGCCAAGTGTTGTTGCCTGCTYTGATACCAATTTGTAACACACCTGACCCTAAGTACCCTTTCTAGGGATGGGAAATCAAAATTTTGCTTACTTTAATCATCTAGAATCCTCTTTCTGAGATCTCCATCCTCTTCGACTCAAGTGTATCTTTCTAAYGACTGCTACCACTCTCAAATCTGAGCTTCGGATTTCAAGTTATGGCCTTCAGAAGCTCTTCGGGCGTTATTAGTCAAGGGTCACCTGGCGCCCCCGTCATTCCATCTCATTCGTACCATTCCAAGTTACCCAAAGTCTCGTAGATTCCCCAGCATCCCTACATCCATGGTGGAAGTCCATCCACCCTCCAATCCAATTGTGGGACTTGATCCTTGTTCAACACATGAACTAGAGGGAAATTAGGTGTTCGACGCATCAACACTTAATGCCCCTTTTCCTTTCTTCACGCATGTCCTTCGAAGTCCCAAATTCTTCAACTCTCGAAGGAGTCTGAAATCTCGCTATGTGGATCTAGACTTCGGGCTTTTCGGCTCATCTACGACACTACACCCCAAACCTATGGAGTCTCGAAGTCTCGGACTCTCGAGGGGTCCACCCTTGCACGTGGGGGTGCATTAAACATAGAGGCAAGGACAGGTGAGTCCAAAGTAATCCACCTTCCATTAGGCCAAGCGAATACGTTCTAGAGGGTGACACGTGGCAAGGCAGGGATGACACAAGGCCCGGTCAGTGGGTGGCACGTGTCATGTTATAATGGGCACATAGGGTCTGTGAGGCGAGAAAATCAAGGTGAAACGTCACACGTCAATCGTGGGTCCACATCACCCTGGGTGACGTCAGTGTGCCACATCACTCTAGATTTATAGCCTTCCAACGCCCTTAGGTCTCACGCTCAATATGTGTCCATGTAGACCCATTGATCTACGGTCTCCCTTACTTTGTGACTTCAACGTTCAGGGGATCCGTTGTGTGAATTCCTCCTTACTGTCGGAGTGGTCAGCGTCGGGTTGATCATGGTCTAGACCTACAGTCATAGGAGATCCCAAAACGTCCTCAGATATACGACTCTTATCACTTCGTGAATTCGGCATTAGGGTGTTCCGCTCGCTTACCACCCTCTTTCTCCCAGAGCGGTCAACGTCGAACCGACCCTTGCATAGATCCAATGGCCAAAGAGGATCCCGAAGTGTGCCTAGATGTATGGCTCTCGTTAATTCACAACTCTGGGATTTGGGGGTTTTGGCGTTATGACAACCCTGTTCTCCCGAAGTAGGACTTCGTCGAAGTGTTGTACATGAGTCCCTCTACTGGTTGATTGGTCGATTAAGAGGGGTTCTCGATGAACTCCCCAAATCCACAGCTCACTTTAATTTGCAACTCTAGCGTTTTGGGAACTTGGTGTTATAACACATCTATTCTCCCAAAGTAGTCAACTTCGGATTGACCTCGACGTAGATCCAATGACCAAGGATACGCTCGAATACCCTTGGATCTGTGACTCATGTTACTTCGCGATTGGTAAGTGGTTCAGGGTTTAACGGTGGGACACATCCATTTATCACAGTTAGGAACACCACCACATGTCGGTCGACATCGTAGGTAACCATAGCAACAAGTTTCCTTCAATCGGTTTATAAGTGGAAGGGTCATGACACTCCGGAGCTACGAACTCCCATATTTCCGAAGCCAGAAAGGCTTAGCACCTTTCAGGCCTAGCGTAGGGTTCCCAGACCTTGGTCATATGGGTCCTCTAAAAATTCTTGTGGGCTACATTCTTAACTCTTAATTGTGAATTGGTTACGGCCATCGGCATGAGCCCTCGGTCACACAGGTGATGAATTTGAAGGAGGCACCCTCCTTCCACCGAGTTTGAAGTTAGTATTCGAGAGGTCAACAGAAATTAAGCCTTCTAGTTAACCCTACCCTGACTCTCTTGCAGACCCACGTCCCATAACTCTCTAGCTGCTAAGCTGAGGAACACAGAAGATCATTCAAAAGCATGGGTTCACAAAAAAAGAATGAGCATTTCTCCCTTAATCATTCAATACAGAATTTAGTCATAGACATGTATATTCAATCATCATTTCCATTCCAGTACACAGAGTATGAAAATACTTATTAGAAACTAGAATCGTGAAGCGACTGCTAAAAGGGGTGCATGTTTCCACCCAACCGTAGGCACATCCACTCCTGAAAGGATTTACCACTAGCCACCCCCTAGCTAGATCACAATGCTCTGAGAGAGACTCTTTCTTCTTGCTCAGCGATAGTCAGGGGATGGAGGTTTCTCTCCTCCTCCCTCAAGAACTTAGCAAATGATTTTCTTTGTACCAAGCAAGGGGGTCTGCAACGATCACTTCCATAGTCATTCGTCAGCCTCGTTTATCATCTTGGACTAGAAACCCTTCCAATAGCTTATTTTTCCTCGAACGAGCTTGTTTCTCAGTTTTTCCTTCGAACCAGAGAGATGCAAGCGCTCTTCTCTCCTTGGAATATTGGTCTCTCGACTCTTCTTTCTCGCCTGGCCTGCCTCTTCCCACAAATCACTTCATTTATTTCCTTCCTAGGCAAGATTGTGTGGGTCGAAATCTCGAGCTCGTGGCCAGGTCTGGAAGGCTTATAGGTGGGTACTCTGCCTAATCTCCTCATTAACTCTTGAGGAGGGATTTTCCAACTACCAGTCTGATTGGTAATTTTTGGCACAGGGGCAGACCCAGGGTTCAATGCTCAAGAGTGCACCAAGAAAACCCTAACTATCAGCCCTTTCGATAACACCTACGACGCAGATGAAGTCTCACCCGAGGTAGAGGCAGGGGTAGTTGCAGGACTCAGATGTTTACAACCTTAGCTAGGACACCGATCTATGATTACAACACCTTTACAGAGCACTTAGCAGTTACATTTCATCAGTATTTAACCAGTATCTACTCCGCAGTAAAAACCCTAATCACAGAGCATCACAGTATTCACACAGATCCGATATATTCAAGCACTAAGCACATCAACATAGATTAGATCTAGCATCATTCACATTATTCAGCACTAAGCTATCATATTATATTCTTCTAAGCATATATCAGTGCACTAAGCATTCAATCACATAAACAAGAGAACAACCATAAAGCACAAAGCAACCACAACAAAGGATATACATGGTTCACCGCCAGCCTGGGGCTACGTCCACCAACTCTTCTTCTTCTTTATTATCTTTTATCAATCTTCTACATGCACAAAGCCACAAGATCCTACTCCGCATAGGACAGGAGATCTGCGCGCACCACGCCAGATCCTCCTTCCCCAAGCTAGGTTACAGCACAAATCTTTTACTCAATCTCTTACAATCACTTGCACTTAGCTCTACAAGTCTCACGCAATATGCAAGAAGCATCTACAATCCACACTTGCACTTAGCACTTAGCACTTAGCAAGGTACCAAAAGACATTCTCCTTTCTTACCTCGCATAGACTTCTATTTATACATTGCAAAAAGGGCATAAACATGGGTAAACCCATGAGCTAACATTCCCATACCCGTTACATATCCCAAAACCCAAAAATCCCTAAAGAGGGGTCAAGATCCCATGATCTCCACTTCGACTTGCGCTCCACCTTTGACAGCCTATAGAAGTCCCAAAAGTAGGTCAAACATGACCAAGGATCCTCAAAAATTGGTCAAGGGCCAATAGGGCCCCAACACTCATCTGTAATTTGTCCCGATTCACTCTGATCTGGGTAGTTCTCCTTCAAAAGACTTGAGCTTGGCTCGAGCTGCTTCGACTTGTTGTTGCGCCAAGGCCTCTTGCTCGGTGAACTCTTGGATAACTGCTTCGTTGATAGGTCCCTCCAGACGTTGTTCAGCTACAGTGATGACTTGCTCCAGTTCTGCTCCTCGGACTTCAATCTCCGCCAATAGTTGGAAAAACATGTCCTATATTGGTTGGAGCCTCTGAGTCACTGCCATGACTTTGCTCTTAATGGTGTGGACCTGTTGTTGGGTCGTGCATTGTTCCTGGGATCGCTTCATCCTTTCAACTGTGGACAAGGGCTTCAACTGCGCCTATATTGTTTCTTCTTGATTCTTTGCCTCCTGGAGTTGTGACTCCAGTGCCTTCAATTCAGGATCCTTAGTGAGTTGTTCATAAGTCTGGGCACTCCGATCACTCAGTTGTTCACATTCCATGGTGAGGGCCTTGATTCTCTCAACTGTGCTTCGAGCAGTTTCTTCTCTATGATCCCATACATCCTGTGGAGTGTTGGGAACTGTTCGTAGCTCCAGATCTACGATTCTCTGCTGAAGCTGTTGGATAGCTTCCGCAAGTTGCGTTGCTTGATGCTCTACTGGTTCTTCTTCTTTTTTCTCTAAGCCTGTCACAGAGCGAAATGATCTGTTAACTACTTCTTTGACTCTGAGTTGTTCTGCGAGCAAATTCTCTTTCTCTTGCTGGATTTGTGCTTTCTCCTCTTCAAACTTTGTTTGGAGAGCAACCTTCTCCTACTACGCAACTCGACGTTGCTCTATGACTACTTTTTGCACTTGCTTTAGGGCCTCTGTGCCATGTTTTGTGTCTTCCTATGCACTACGAAGGCGAGCTTCGATCGCATCATCTACTATGCAGAGTTGGGTAGGCTCATCTTCCAACTCTAGTGCTTCTGATGGCAAGGGCACAGTGGATACTACGCGACTGGATTGAAGGGCCTATTGTACCCCTCTGAGTTCAACCTCGATTCTATTGTACATCTCTTCTTGCTTGGCTTCATGTTTCTGCAAGACATCCTATGAGGCATCTGCTACAGCGGCGATGATGAAGTCGAAGTCATTGACTGTGAGCACGGTTCGCATCGTGGTTTTGTTCACTCTTGACTTCTTCTGTGAGGTAGGTTTCGTGGGGGAAACCTTTCTTTTCTTCGAGGGATCGGCCTCATCAACAGGATCCCTAGGCGGTGTTACTTTTCCTTACTTTTGTTGATATTCATTGCCATTGGTCTCTTCTCTATCTACTTCGTCGTCACCTCCTCGTCCAGGTGATACTGAAGCAGTTTCATATGATGTGTTGCTCAGGTTTTGTACTTCTTCAGTCTTCTTCCTTCTGCTGGTTCCAGGTGTGTCATGTTCTTTGGGAGTGGCCTCTCAGCTGCCAATTAGTTCGGGATCAGACATTTCTCCAGTGTCAGCAGGGATAAGGAGCTCTACAGACCATTCCTTGGTTATCTCCTCGATGTCCTCCTCTGTGAGCATATAGTATGACTGAAGCTCTTATTTATACTCGTATGCTCGCGCGGTGATATAAATGAAGTGTTGATCTGTGCAGAACTTCATGAGAGCTCTGAATCGGTGCAGGGTGTTTGGCGTCATGTGAGAGATAGCTTCGATGGCCCTCTTCAACTACACATAGTATGTATGGAATACTGCTTTGATTGCCACTATTTTCCCATATTGCTCGAGTACTAGAGCGTGGCAAACTTCGCAGCAAGCGGTTCGAACGGTTCAATGTCTGGGAAGGTCACACCATCCGGCATCTCCTAAGAAGTAAACACTATGAGGATCAGGAGCCAACAAAAGTGGAACTCATAGCCTTGATCCAGAGCTTCACGACAATCCAATTCCAATAGGTTGACTAAGTACTTCACCCAGTTCATCTGGAGTCCTTCTACACATTTCCCAACGAGGTCAACAATGAATCCTGTGACCTGTCTAGGTTTGTTCTTTCTCACGAGATTTCATGCGATCAGCTGAACGGCCAGGCACACTGCGCCATTCTAGATGGAAGCTACCTTGTAGCCTCGCGTCCCCTTTTCTACATCCCCATATGTGTCTTTGATCCTCTATGCCAGTGCGCGATTTGTAGCCTTCCCTGAGTAGAAGTCTTGTGGGTCGGGTCCCTGCATGCTCAATCCGGTGATCCTATGGATCAGCATCAGATCGATTGTGATGTGTCTAACTAGCCATAGATATCCGCCACGGTAACATGATAGTAGGAGATTAACGCACGCATTAACCTCCTGGTGCCTTCCAAAGTGCGGAATCTTCATCCCATTCAAGAGGGTGGACTGCGCAAGATTCATAGTCCACGGTTGGGGGATTATTTTTTAGTTCTTCCCCTTCGTCCTGGTAAAATACTTGTAAAGAGATAGCATGTTGTAGTTCTTACGGTCCCCTAGGTTGAAGTCGTTGAACTTCAACGTCACGATCTTATCCTACCGTGTTCTTACTGCACGTATCCCCTTCGGGAGGTACGCAGTAACCATGGTGTAATCAAAGTCTCTTGGGACACTATCACGACTCACTGCACTAGCCAAAGGTGGGATGTAGTTGGGAAAGATAGTCGGGATTAACTTCGCGTTCACCAAGTCATCTCGATGCTTGGTTATTTTCTTTGTTGCAGGTCGGGATGGTCCAGATCCACGAGCAGTCGACAGAGAGGCTTGCACTCCTCTCGTCGATGAGGCTTGAACTCCGACGGACATCACCTTCTCATCCATAAGGTCGATTAGAACTTCTTCAATGATTTTCTCTACGGCGTTAAGCTTGTCCGACATGAACACATAGATCATATAACTCAGGTGGATGAATGAGTGCTCAAAGTAATAGAACAGGTGTCGATCTCAATAAACACAGAGTGGTAGTAATGGGTTGTCTTGGATACAATTCGCAAAAGTGTTCTCGGTGCAACAGTCGACGGAATAAGTAGACATGATATAACAAATGTCTCCAACGGATGGTAGGCCTTCATCAATGTGGTTTTGTCCATTGCGGCACGGTCCCAATGGTCTGATGGTGAGCTTTCAAGCCATAACTGTTGTTCTAACCATTCGGGGCGTCGGGCTAACGATTATAATGCTTTCAATGACTATATTGCTTCATCATGGCGAAGTGCCATATTGCGTTATTCTGATATCCCGTCAAAGTTCTAGTTTTGCAAACCTTCCTTCTGCGAAGTCCCTTCTGGAACCTTCTGTAACTTTTCTATAGTTGCTCTCTTCTTACTGAGATTTCTAGCTTTCTTCCCTGTAATATTTATCTCGGTATTCCTCTTTCCATTCAGATTCTTATCTCCTTTAAACATAGTAACTTTGCTTTGTTGATGGTCTTTCGTAGGGTTCAACGACAATACTTATTTTATGTCTGGACTAGGTACTCTACTCTTCTGTGAGTCTTCTTGTGTTCTTTCCACTTCGATATCCAAGTTTATGATTCTGAACAACTTTGATATGTTATCTTGTTCTTCAATCAAGTGCGCTATCCTCCTAGTCATGACATCTTTTAATTCTTGCTTCTTTTGTTCTAAGACATCCTCTTCTTTTCTTCTGGCCTGATCTTTCTCAATCCAAGATTTTCCTAGTAATATAGAAAATGGGGCATTGTTCTCAATAAATTTAACAACCTCAAAATCTTCTTCTGTTGAAGTTGCATGAGCCTTCATAGATATATGGGTCAGTCTTCCACATAGGGTTATCATCTTTCCTCTAAATAATCTTATTCCTCCTAATGAAGGAATCATAGCAGGCTTTCCTAAAATTTCTCAAGTTCTTTCTGTCATGATATTCACCTGTTTTTCTTCATCCAGAACACAGTCAATGTTGAAGTCTCCTATTCTTGTTTCTATGCATTCTTTTTCTTTGAAGCTCTCTAATAAGTTGATATTTCTGTGATCATTCAGGGTTTCTTTCATTTGTAGCAATACATTCTATGGTTCTTTCTGGGGTTCTGCCATGGTCTTAGTTTCTTGATCTTCCTCAGGGTTTTCTTGTCTCATATTCATTCTTTCAACCTTAGCAATCATTCTAGGGCAATCCAAAACTTCATGGTCCATAGCTTTACAACAAAGGCAAGTAGGACCTCTACTAGGGCATTCCTTAGCAAGATGTCCCGGTCTTCTGCAACTATATCAAAGAGTTAATCCTCTCTTTCTCTTAAACGATCCCCAACCTTTCCTGTAATGCGCACTAGGGTCACAGTAACTAACCTACAACAAAGTCTTTCTACGGTCCTGCATCCATTTGTTAGTCCAAACATTCTTTCTATGCATAGGAATAACATATCTTTCATCATTTCTATCAGATCTACTCATATCAAATCTTATTTCATCTAGCTATGCCCTAGATTTTAAGCTAGGACAAACTTTATCAAACATACCTAGATCCATACTTTTGAAACAAAAAATTCCATTTATCTTACCTTTAACAAAGAACAAAGCTTTAAGAACTTACCTCTTTTCTTCAAATATGACTTTTCTTCTTAGCACAGAGCTTCACAAGTCAAGTAGAATACTGCACACTAAAGCAACACATCTACGCATAGAGCTTTCTTTTCTTTAGTTCCCAGCAATCACAGTTTCAGGTCCTGGCAACAGAACCATTTGTTGGAACAGGGGCAGACCCATGGTTCAATGCTCATAAGCACACCAACAAAACCCTAACTATAGGCCCTTTTGGCAACACCTGCGAAGTAGATGAAGTCTCCCCCGAGGTAGAGGTAGGGGTGGTTGCAGAACTCAAATGTCTGCAACCTTAGTTGGGACATCGATCTGTGATTACAACACCTTTACAGAGCACTTAGAAGTTACAATTCATCAGTATTTAACCAGTATCTACTCCACAGTAAAAACCCTAATCACAGAGCATCGCAATATTCACATAGATCTGATATATTCAAGCACTAAGCACATCAACATAGATTAGATCTAGCATTCATTCACATTATTCAACACTAAGCTATCATATTAGATTCTTCTAAGCATATATTGGTGCACTAAGCATTCAATCACATAAACAAGAGAACAACCATAAAGCACAAAGCAACCACAGCACGGGATATATGTGGTTCACCCCCAGCCTGGGGCTACGTCCACCAACTCTTCTTCTTCTTTATTATCTTATGTCAATCTTCTACATGCACAAAGCCACAAGATCCTACTCCGCATAGGACAGGAGATCTATGCGCACCTCGCCAGATCCTCCTTCCCCGAGCTAGGTTACAGCACAACGCTTTTACTCAATCTCTTACAATCACTTGCACTTAGCTCTACAAGTCTCACAGAGTATGCACCAAGCATCTACAATCCACACTTGCACTTAGCACTTAGCAAGGTACCAAAATACCTTCTCCTTTCTTACCTCGCCTAAACTTCTATTTCTACATTGCAAAAAGGGCCTAAACATGGGTAAACCCACAGGCCGACATTCCCATACCCGTTACATAGCCCAAAACCCAAAAATCCCTAAAGAGGGGTGAGATCCCGCGATCTCCGCTTCATTTTGAGCTCCACCTTTGACAGCCTGTCGAAGTCCCAAAAGTAGGTAAAACATGACCAAGGATCCTCAAAACTTGGTCAAGGGCCAACAATAATTCATTTAAGGGTCAGAGGATTGTTCTGGGTCTGAGCAATTAAATCCAGTAAGGTACTGGTTTGGTGGGGGTCATCTCAACCATTTATGGTTCCCCTCACCATCTCTCTCATAGCATCATGGTCTATCTTGGAAAACCCCCCTTTCAGCAGTTATGTAACACTATCCATTTTAATTAATAACAAAAATACATGCATTAACTTTCATAACAAAAGGTTCCTCAAATCCAACATTCACACATATTTAGTCTGCGACAGTGTTTTGGCGAGTTATAGTTATATTTACAAGCTAGGGGAAACAAGGGTATTGCAATTCGTACATAACCTTTTTCTCTATTATGATCATGATGGACTGTTAAGTTTTTCTTTAATTGTTAGGGCTAATAAGTGCATTCTTGTTAAATTATGCCTACTAAGCCATGTCTAATATAATTAAAAAATAGTCATTGATTGTGCAAGGTGTGGGCCCAACTCAAGGGTTTGATAAGTACATTAGGGTACCAACCAATAATTTTTTGTCATGTCATAGTTTGAATGCCATTCCTTTCCAAACACCAATTGCACACACACATGCACCATTAAACCAGGTGCGACTTTGAGATGAAGATGAGCATGTGCTACTTTAATCCATCACCACCCTTAAAAATAAAGACAATTTAACCAAAGTGGTATAACAATAATGTATTAAGGTATATGAATTAGGGATTCATATTAAAAAACTCAAAACATACACCCAAAGTGGCAACATCCCCCTGTTGGAGATATTTCACACACCTAGGATATTTTTTCCTTATTTTCCTATGTTTATTAGTCATTATTGAGGATCTCCTATTTTTTAGGAACCTCGCCTACATTCTAGGAGAATATTCTCTTTAGTTTAGAGCTAGTTACACTTAATTAGACTAGTGGAAGTAACTCATGCACGAAAACCTTGGTTTTATCACCAACAGTTGCATGTGCTTCTCTCACTTCCACGCGTGTGACTCGGTTAACTGAACACTACATGACTAGTTAATTAGCATACCCCTAAGTAGGGGAAGAGAACATTGAAGACAATACAAGGTGGATAGGTGACACGGTAAGAATCTTAAGGAGCAATTACCTATAGAACCATTAAATTAAAATTAAATAATAATTGCGAGGAAGAGATGACTATTAAATTAAAATTAAATAATAATTGTGAGGAAAAGGCGGCTAACAATTGCAGTCAATGACAGGTGAGGATGATGGAGCTGCCAACTCTTGAACCTTGAGACCAGAGACAATGTGTCACGCAGGTGGCCCACTCACCGCAGCCTACAGATTTAGAAATCAGCAACTAAAGTGTCTTCCACTCTCACAGGCCTAAACTGCTCTTTACTTTTTAGACACCATGATAATGACAAGGTTATGGCCCATTTCCTGGAGGAACAAACTTGATGTTGTCATCACCTTTACCAAATTTAAATTTCACCATGTTTGCAACAACTCTTTGTATGTGAGCAGGAATTTTCAACGAAAATATACCCCCTGGAGGAACATAAATCATAAAAGGAATGAACAAATGCCAAACACAGAATAAGATACAGTGTAAAATGTGTAATCCTTAAGAGGATCTGACAATTGCTTTCCTTGAAAAGCTCACAAATAACCTGTCAAATAGGTGTAATATTCAAAGGGACAAAATAAATTTGATTGAAAAATGAAGACCCTCCATGATCCATCAAAATTCCTAGATGCTTTGACGCTTTCAAATAAATTTACAAATGTCAAATTTTATTGCTCTTGTTGCCTCCATACAATTTGTTTCCAGATTCTGATGGAACATAAAGTTACAAGAATACTAACCATAGAAGAAGAAATATAAGTGTTTTTGGAATCCTATAGTACAATGATACATAAGCACAAGGAAAAAGAAATAATAAGATTGATAGAAGGCACTGTATGATAGGTTTAAAAGTGCACTTTTGATCAACAACAATCTACTCATATTGGCTAGATATTAGCCTTCACAGTTCAACTGAACAGATCCATTAATGACAAAAAATGCATTCTATGAAACATCATTTATTCCATGTGTAGCCTTATTATGATAACAATTGAACATTTGACAAGCATAATACATGTCTCATCCGTCATATAGAGGGCAAGGAAAAACTCTTATGCAGGCAGTAGTAGTTTACAATGTGGGTTTCCTTCAAAGTTCATAATTTATTTAGTCTTCTGGGGATATCACCTATAAAATTTTCATGCTTTGAGTCCTCTACTTGTATGGTTGTATTCCAATTACAAGAATCTACATCCACAACTTCTCTCAAAGAAGGCCGCAAAGCTGGAAATTAGTGTGAAAGGCATTGCAATTCTCAAAGCCTGGATCATTTCTTCCTTAAATGACTTGGAAATCTTCGAGTCGAGAACCACAAATGCATCTTCCTTCTCATAGATTTTTTGTGAAGCCCAATAAACAATATCTTTACTCTCCCAAACTCTGGTTCAATGGGTTTCTTTCCAACTATGAACTCCATCAAATCCACACCAAAACTGTGAATATTTCTCTTCTCTGTGACCTTCAAGGAGTATGCATATTCTTCCAAAAAAATAGATAAACAAGGTACAATTCAAGGTTCATCCATTTGCAAGAAATATCAATAAAATGAATATATCAATAATGTTAAAGATCAACGATACACACTACTTAAGAGAAGAAAGCATTGTGGGGGAAACATCAAGGAAGAAAATGGAGCACATAATATGCTATTCAAAAGAGCATAAAGACTTACTAGGAGCAATATAATCGTGAGTGCCTAAAAATTTTGTTGTTGAATCCCCTCTGTTGCAATATTGGGGAACTTTTGCAACACCAAAATAAGCAATCTTGGCCTCATAAAATTGATCCAGCAAGATATTGGTTTACTTGACATCTCTATGAATAATTACAGTGGAGCAATCATTATGAAGATAAGATAATCCATGAGCTACCCCTAATGCAATCTTGTGTCACGTTAGCCAATCCAAAACATTATTTCTATGCAAAGCTTCAAACAAATTCCCATCATGCGTGTATTCATAGACCAACACATTTGAATGCATGTTGTATAGATAACAATAAAGGTTCATTGTGTTTTTATGGTGAAAGGTTCCCAAAGTTTCAACTTTTGCCTTGGCCAATCGATGTCCATACTCTCTGTAAACATTGTCAATTTTATTATTCTTTTGCTTATGTTTGTCCATATTGATATTGTTCATATCCATTTTGGTGGTAGTCCAGAGGTGTTTCACTGCCACTGTTCCATTGTTGGGTAGGTCAGCGCAGTAAACCTTGTTGGATGCCCTGCTTCGAATTACATTATTTTCGTCTTTCATTAATAAAACATTGGAAAGCTCTTCTGCATTGAAGCTCAAATTATGAAAGACTATGATTTTCCATGACAAGTTTTCCTTTTTCTCCAACCTTTCTGCTCGATGACAAACATCTTTCCGAAAAAGTATCAGTCCAATGACGAATATTAATAATGTTGCACCTGCAATCAAACTGGCTACCAATTTCATTCTTTGGGATTCCTTCTGAGCATAAGACGAAGCTGAGAAAACTTCAATTGTATCATCGCTACTGATGAATTTAGCATACAGCCCTGGATTTCCCGAAAATCTTCCCTTGTTTCCGACACTGATAAGCGAGTTGGGAACAAGGTCGCTTAAGTGATTGTTGGAATTTAGCACAAAGCCCTGAGTTTCCCGAAAATCTTCCCTTGTTACCAACGTTGATAAATGAGTTGGGATCAAGGTCACTTAAGTGATTGTTGGATAAATCACCAGAGCTTAGACTCAATGATCAGTGACAACGGTGGGAAGCCTACATAGCCTACCAGTACTCTTAAATTGATTGTAGAACCATTAAAAATTAAATAATAACTATGAGGACAAGGTTAAATAATCATTGTGAGGAAGAGGTGGCTAACAGTTGTAGTTGGTGGTAGGTGTCAAGCAGATGGTCGTCCTTAATTGGATAACTACAGACGACGAAAATTGGAGAAAGAAACTCCACTTATAAACACCTTTCGTTGGTTGTCTCTCTCTTTCCTCTTGCTACCTTTCTTGGGATGACCCAGGTTCAGGTCTACTATGGTTTCCAACAAAACCCCTTTAAAACTATCGGCCCCTCTAGTAAACCAAAAGGAAACGCAGTACACAAAGTTCACTATGCAGTCTCACCCGAGATAGTTCTATTGGTGGTTGCAATGCTCAAGTGCTTGCAGTCGGGGAATGAGTGGGGATCTAGGATTAAACTCTATGATCTTCATTTGTTACTTTAACATTCAGCTTATATTGAATACCATGTCATTCTTACTCATGCATGAAAAATAGTAGATCTAACTAGTCATTCACGCATTTATCTACTAGTTATTCATTGATTGATCCGGATTTAGGAGCAGAACGAACTGATTAACAGACTGAATACAATAAACATGGAGATAGGAAGAATAACACAAATATTCAGTGAACAATATCTTCTATGAAATAATGAAATAGGTTGAAACTATAAAACTGCAGAACTAAAACTTGCTCGAATGGTGGTAGCTATCTCTGAGAAGAAATGTGGCTACTACATGCATCCGTCTGAGAAGAATGGAATACAATGAGGCTCCACAAGCCCTTTTCATATTACTCATGAATGCCAAAACCCTAGACATCCAAAACCTTAACCCTAGAAGGTGAAACGCCAAAAGTCATGTGGGCCCTATAGGTAAGTTGGTGTAATTTGGTACCTCAACTTCCTAGGGTCATAAATTTTGTATACAACCTGCATTTTAGGCGCGTGATAACCGTTGGAAAGGTCTTTCAAAGAACTACACATTCTGTTGTCAGACTCTAACTTAGTCTATAGTCTAAATGTGGCGAGCAAAAAAAAACAATGTTTAGGGCCCCAAAACAGCCCTGGAAGTACAACAAGATGTGTTGACATGAAAAACTACAAAATAAACCAATTGGATTAGGAGAGAGGCCACCCATATCCACTTGGAGAATGTGTGAGGCTTCATATAGCCCCAGAATTGTAGAACTCACAATTATAAAGAAGTACAGAAGGACGTGTTGAACAAAAACGGACAAGAGGAGCCAGTTGGAATAGGTGGGTGGCCACCAGTATCCACCTGGATCAATCCTCCCCCCTTAGGAAGCAATGGTCTCCATTAAGTTGAGTTCCCCCATCAGGTGAGGAAACTTTTGTTGGACTTGGCCCCAGGTGAGCCACTTGCCTTGGTGTAGGAGTTTCCCTGCCTTGACAACCTGATAAAGCTGGATCTGATGTTGGTGAGTGCCCTTGACTTGTGTGTCCACTATCTGATTGGTGGATGTTTGTTCCATGCAGTCGGGGTTGAGATTTGTTGGTGTCAGTTGTTCGATGATCTCAGAGGTGTCCAATAACAGTGGGAAATATGGCTGAAGGTGGTCCACATTGAATACTAGATGCAGACCAAGGAACGGTGGTGTGTTGAGCTCAAAAGCATTGCTACCCACAACCTTGGTGATAGTGTAATGCCCATAATGAAGTGTTTGAAGCTTTCGATGGGGCCTGGTGAGACGCTCCTTCTGTAAATGTAACCAGACTTGGTTGCCAACCTAAAACTAGTGTGGTACCATGTGTTTATAATGCCACTGCTTGTACTTAGCATTGGATTTCTGCAAATCTTCTGGACCTGTTGGAGGATGTGTTGAATCTTCTTAATGAATCTGGTGGATTTGTTGATCGCAGAATGATCAGGGGAAGAGTTTGTATGTGTGGTGGCAAGAGGAAGTGCAATATCAATGGGTCCCAAGGGTTGGAATCCCAGACCCACCTGAAATGGGCTATGGCCGGTGGAACTATGGAGAGCCCCGTTGTAACTGTGCTAGACATATGGGAGACTCTTGTCCCATGTATGGGGACGCTTAGAATTGTACATGCACAAGATGTGCACAATCATCCGATTGACGACCTCGGTTTGGCCATCGGTTTGGGGGTGGAAAGCAATGGATTTTGTGATCTTGGTGTCCAACAGAGACCATAGACTCGACCAAAAGGTGTTGAGGAACCTGTTGTCTCGGTCGGAGATGATGGTCTGTGGTATCGCAAAGTGGACCCAAACTCGTTCGAAGAAGATCTTGGAAGTATCTGTCGCTGTGACATTCTTCTTACAGGCCGTGAGGATGGCCATCTTCGAAAACCGACCAATGACCACAAACATGCAGTCATTTACGTGCTTGGAGGACGAAAAACCATCTCATTGAGATGGATTCCCATAGCTTCTTGGGAATAGGAAGAGGGTTGTATAAGCCTTGCTTCTTGATGGCTGGCTTGGCAATGGCACAGGCAGTGCAAGATCTGATATACTTGTTGATGTCCTGTCGAAGTTTTGGCCAATAAAAATGTTTCTGAAGAACAACCATAGTTTTCTCTACGCCAAAATGTCCTACCAGCCAACTGTAGTGGGCTTCCCAAATCGGCTTTGCACACTTACTTGTAGGAACATAGAGATGGCCCAAGTGACATAAGATTCCATCCTGAATGTGAAAAGCAGTGACAGTGGTGCCTATACCCAAGAGTTGATATGTGGTGGCGAAGTTTGGATCTTGATGATAAAGTTGGGGCCACTTCGATGCTTTAAGTCCACAAGAATGGAGCACAATAGTGAGTGCAGCCACAGGAGACCAACTGAGGCAGTCAGCGACATGATTGGATATACTTGTCTTATATTTGATTTTGAGATGGAACTTTCGCAGGTAGGTGGACCACTTCTGATGGCAGTCATTCTGCAATTTCCCCTGTGTCTGTATGAACTGTAGAGGCTTGTGATCAGTGTGTATGATCATCTCTTTCCCGATAATGTAATGTTTCCATTGACGGCAGGCTTGTACAATGGAATACATTTCCTTGTCATAGGTGGGGTATTTCCGGACAGTATCGAAGAGTGTCTTACTATGGTATGCCATAGGATGCCCGTGCTAAGTGAGAATTGCGCCCACAATATAGTCAGATGCACAAGTCTCAATCTCGAATGGTTGTTGCAGATCGGGCAAGGAGAGTACTGGAGCTGAGAAAAAGTGATGTTTCAGATCATCGAATGCTCGTTGTTGCTCCTTCCCCCACACGAACTTGGCCCTACCACTGCCCTTGGTCACCTAGCTGAGGGCCCATGCAATATGGGAGAATCCCAACACGAACCGTCGGTAGAAATTGGCTAGTCCCAAGAAGCTCCGAAGCTCGGTTAGTGTGGTTGGAGCTGGCCAGTGACGGATGACTTGGATCTTAGTTGGATCAACATGTACCCCATGCTCATCAACAATGTAGCTTGGGTATTTGACCTTGTTCATGCCAAAAGAGCATTTTTCCAAGTTGGCATAAAGCTTGTACTGCCGCAGAGTGCTCAAAACCTGATGAATATGTCGCATGTGCTCCTCCCACGTTCTGCTAAAGATGAGGATGTCATCCAAATGTACTACCACAAAGGAGTTGGTGAAGGGTCTCAATACATCATCCATCAACCTCGTGAAAGTGGTTGGTGCATTTGTTAAGCCAAAGGGCATGACTAGCCATTCGTAGAGACCTTCTTTAGACTTGAAGGTTGTCTTCCAGACATCAGTAGGTTCGATGGGAACCTGGTGGTAGCTAGACTTCAAGTCAATCTTGTTGAAGAACTTTTCCCCCTTGAGTTGGTCAATAAGGTCATCAATCATGGGAATGGGGTAGCGGTTTCTGACTGTGTTCTTGTTTAAGGCTCTGTAATCAATGCAGAGTTGCCAAGTCCCATCCTTCTTCTACACCAGTACAATCGGGCTTCCGCAAGGGGAGCATTTGGGTTTGATGTGCCCCTTTTGAAGAAGATCTTGGATCTAACACCTAATTTCATCATTCTCCATCAGCGAGCATCGATAGACTGGTCCATTAGGTGGAGGTGTGCTCGGGGTCAGATCAATTGGATGGTTGACTTGGCAGTGTGTCGGTACCCTTGTAGGTGAGGCGAAGATGTCTCTGTATTCTTCCATGATTCTGTCCACTTGCTTCTACTACAAAGAGAGGCGTCGTGTAGAGGCGACGGATGTGGCAATGACCTTCTGCTTACTCTGAGCACGAATCACAAAGAAGACAAAATTCTCGGTCTGTGAAATGACCTTACTGCATTGCTTAGGAGAGATTAAAGAAATAGCAGTAGGTGGTGCCACCTCTGGGATACTGTACAATTGTCTACCCAAAGTAATAATAACACTGTGGGGTCTAGACTCATACATAACATGACGCTTCCACAAATATGGTTGTCCTAAGAGAACATCACAAACTTAAAGGGGAGCAATATCACACAGTACCTCATCTTTGAAAGGCTTGATGTCATGGGGCAGACGACATTGTTGGCTAACATAGAGATCTCTTCCTTGACGAAGCCAACCGATGGTGTAGGGTCGTGGGTGCCGTGTTGTTGGCCATTCCAACTGCTTGACGACCTCTACTGAAATCAGGTTCTTCTGACTACCGTTGTCGACAATGAAATGAATTGAAGCCCCCTTGACCCACATCTGCGAGTGAAAGAGGCATTCCCCTTCCTCTGAGCCGGACTTTGGTGGTAGCGACTGTGCCACTAGGTTCAACATCAATAATCTGCTTCCCTCTTTCAGGATTTGACTCAGAATCAGAATCGACCTCTGACTCAAAATCCTTCAGCTCGACCACGAGGGACTACTTGGAGCGACATTCGTCGGTGTTGTGCTAAGGACTTTTATGGTAATCACACCATTTTCCCGTGTCCTTCTTCATCTTCTCGTTTCCCTTCTTGTGTTGTGGCTTGGACGGATTGTACTGAGGGTGGACATCTCGACTTGGTCCCTTGTTGTGTAGGTTGGGGTTTCCTTTGCCTTGCTTCGGTTGCGAGGGATTTGCAGATCCAAACTCTCATTGTTTCTGCTTAAATTTTTGCTCAATCTTGCAGCGTATCTATGCGATGTCCAGGAACTCCATTTCTGCTTGAATGCATCTATGCAAACAACCGCGGTATTTGAGCACCAGATGACGCTCATAATATTTGATATCCAATTTGGTGTGTATGGTATGGAAAATATTGGCGAAGTCTATTACTGTCTGGTCCCTTTCTTGACATAGGGTGGTCCATCTTGTGTATTGGTCCTCGTAGCTTCCAACATGATAGTATTGTTCTTTAATGGCATCCTGAAATGAATCCCATGTAAGGGCCACCAAAAAAATTGCAGATTCCTCCACGGCCCTTTGCTCAGAGTAAGTATCCCACCAATCTTTAACATGGGGAATGGCCTTGAGGAGTGCAAAAGTGATCTTTTCCCTATCGGAAAAATTATGGACTGAAAAATATCCTTCGAGCATATTCAACCATTTATCTACAACATATGCATCTATCAATCCTTCAAATAATGGAATATCAAAATTTACTTGTACCTTGAAGGGGGTTGCATGGTCGCTTGATGAAGATGCTTCTCCCGTGGGAAACCATCGAAGAATCTGCATGAAGTTGTCCATCATTTCATTCCTTTGTCACGTGAGGGCTTCCTCGAGCAACATTTTAATAGGATCTCTTGCTCCATCATCTTTCTTTCCATCTCCCATGGGTTGTTGTCAGGCTCAGCGTGATCAATCTGGTAATGGATCGATTGGTTCGAGTCCCAACTTCTTGTACCCAGACCTTGTCGGGGACATGCATGCAGAAAAATAATTGAAGAACAGACCGCTCTAATACCACTGATCCGGATTTAGGAGTGAAACGAACTGATTAACAGACTGAATACAATAAACATAGAGATAGGAAGAATAATACAAATATTCAGTTAACAATATCTTCTATTAAATAATGAAATAGGTTGAAACTGTAAAACTGCAGAACTAAACTTGCTTGAATGGTGGTAGCTATCTCTGAGAAGAGATGTGGCTGCTGCGCGCATCCGTCTGAGAAGAATGGAATACAATGAGGCTCCAAACGCCCTTTTCATATTACTCATGAATGCCCAAACCCTAGACATCCAAAAACCTAACCCTAGAAGGTGAAACGCCAAAAGTCATGTGGGCCCTATGGGTAAGTTGGTGTAATTTGGTACCTCAACTTCCTAGGGTCGTAACTTTTGCATACAACCTTCGTTTTAGGTGCGTTATAGCCCATTGGAAAGATATTTTATAGAACTACACATTCTTCCATCGGACCCTGACTAGATCTACATTATGATTGTGGCGAGCCAAAAAAACAATGTTTAGGGCCCCAAAATAGCCCTGGAAGTACAACAAGATTTGTTGATATGAAAACATTCCAAATCAGCCAGTTGGATTAGGCGAGAGGCCACCCGTATCCACCTGGAGAATGTGTGAGGCTTCAGACATGCCTAGAAGTGTAGAACTCACAACTATAAAGGAGTACAGAAGGGCGTGCTGAACAAAAATGGACACGAGGAGCTAGTTGGAATAGGTGGGTGGCCACCAATATCCACCTGGATCATTGACAGTAAAGGAAATACACAATATTCAATCACATAACACATGATATATCGTGGTTCACCCCTCCTGGGCTACGTCCACAAATATTTGGTTGCTCTACTCTTTTATTATGGTGTTTCCAACACTACAACGCTTCATGCATTACAATTCTCCATCAATGGGTCGAGATCTACAATGAGGCAGACTAGATCACACCAGACTCCTCAGTCTGTGATATAACGCTCAATATCTCCCTTATTTCCTCTACTCAACTCAACATCTTACAAAACATATCAGACTTGCAGTCGTTCTGTCTTCGAATGACATAGTAACAATGACCAAAAGCTCAAACTCCGACCTAGACCTCCTAGGTACCTACTTATATTGTTTTTGGCTTACAAGACATTACATCTTCTTACCAAAACCTTAGCCCTATCCAGACTAGGTCTTCTTGCATGTGTGTCTTGCATGCTTTCCTCTTCCGCATGCACGTCTGTCTTGCACGTGCTGCTTTTTCTGCATGCGCGTCTTCCTTACACATGTTGCTTTTCTTGCATACGTATCTGCTTTCCACATGTTGCATCTCCTGCCAGTTGTAGTTCTCCCACGTCATGTTTTTCTACCAAAATGGGCCTACACCCAACAGGCCACCAACACTGACATAGTGACTCGTCCGAGTCACTTCCTAATTCCAGTGTCTGTCACTGCTTGTGTTAGTGCTTCGTACATATTTGTTATCTGTTGGCATTGCTCCTGAGCCTCGCTGGTTCTTGTTGACATGGCTTCGCCCACCTGTGCGGTGACTGGTGGTCACAAGATCTCACCCCCCTCTAAGCCTCTCTATTCAAGGTGCACTTTCATTGCATTAACTTCCACGACCAATTGTTCTGCCTTTTCTTGTAGGGGCTCCAACTGAGCCTGTCATGCAATCTTCTATGCCTGCACCCCTTTTTCTTCTGCATGAAGGTTCTTCATTTCTGCGGAAGTTTTGATCTTCTTTGGTAGTGACATTGTCCTCAGTCCCTGCTTGACATCTACCATTGTTGCATACAATTTATCTTCCTTTCCTTGCAACTCTTGTAGGATCCCATCCTCCAATAGTCGTGTCCATAGTTGGTCGATCTTTTCCAATAGTTCTGCCACTCTATGTATCTTATGCATAATGTTTTATGCAGTTGTTGTCGTGTCTTGCTCTCTTTGCACTCGAACTGGTGCAGGAGTCATAGGTACCGCATGCTCCTCCAATTCTTTGATCTTCTCTTTATATTATTCCAGGGCCTGGGCTAATTTCCTCATCTTCTCTTCAAAATATGCTTCTTTCGATTCTATGTTGTCGGGGATGGCTTGAAATACTCCACTTATCTATTTATCCATTCCCTCCACTTCTTATTGTGCTATCTTTCTCTCCTGCACTTCCTAGATAAGTGCCTCCTTTATTGAAGTGTTGTCTTCCTGCGCCAACTGTAAGTTTGTCGCATTCGACCTTGCTCTGGACTGAATCTCCTGCACGACGCTCACTTGTAATTTATATAGTGCTTTAGTTGGAATCTTGGGTAGCACCAAGTCCAAACTCTCAATGTCTTTCAGGGGCCTCTGTGTTGTCTCCTCATCGACGAACAACATCTCCGATGTTATCATGAAATTAACACTTCCCTGCATCATTATGTGCATTGTCTCTCCAACAATTGTTTCTACAGTAGTTGGCCCTGGTTTCTCCTTTTGTTTCTTCTCTGTCCTGATCCACAACTTCTCCAACGCAGTTTTTACGTTTTGTACTTGCTCCATAATTGAATTTCAGTGGTTCTCTGTGTTTTCTCATACCTTTGACAATCTATCTTCAACTGTAGTTTCTATCATCTCCACATCGTTTGTTGTCAATGATGTTTCAATTAGTTTTATGTGGGCCTTTGCCTTCTTCCTAGTGCCACTTGCTTGCTCCCCTGGCCTTTTTCTTTGGGCATATGATGGCTCAAATACCTCTGGCATCTGTGCATCCATGCATGTACCATGCCCAACTTCGTCTTCCATGGCTACCTCTTGTGCCTTCGTCCGCACTTCTTCTACGCTCACTTGTTATGTCGGTCCTCTTGGTGCATGTTATGTGCCAAGTGGACCCTTTGTCAGACAACACTATGACTTATTTTATGTCCTACTTTTATTTCGAATTGAGCTGCTTGTCCCCACTGTAGCTATTTTTGTCTTATTTTTTTGACTAGCGCCATTTCTGCCTATCTGTTGCGCAGGGATTGTGCTACTCCACGTCTAGATTTGTATTGTTGGCGTTGCTCTTGGAATCTCTGGCACTTTCCACTCCTCAGGCCACTCTTGGACCTCCATGTGGATGTCCTGCATCATCATGTAGTACTTCAGTTGCAACCACTCCTTGGCTGGATCCTTCTTTTCATGCTACCACATGTTGTGGTGTGATTCCTGGAAATTCGCTATCTATCCAAACTCTTGGACAGTTTCTAGTGAGATTATCCATGTATCAACCAAGTTGTTCTGGATCTTTGTTAAGTATTGAGAAAACATATCGTTATTGAGTTTCTTTGTCTTGGGATATGTTGTGCTTCAAAACGACGTGTAGCACGTTTCACCGCATTTGCATGTCCTTGGCAGGAACATAGTGTATGCAGGATTGTGCCACCCCATAAGTGCAATGAGGATGAGTAACCACGAGTAGTGGAACTCAGATCCCCAGTCTTGCGTGTCCTTGTAGTCTTCAAGGAACAAGTCTGATAGATAAGGGTCCCAACTTATCGATCTCCCCTTTACGCACTGCGCCACGACTGCTACTACTCCTGCGGGCACTTCTTCTTTTCGGCACTTGCACATTAATTTACAATCGAGCAATCTTGTTGCAAATCGTCTCGCAGGATCATTGATGTCACTAATCCTGATGACTATGCTACCCCTTTTTCTGCCATACTTTGCTTTGATCTCATCTGAGATGGCTTGCACCTTAGTATTGTCTTTTAGGTATTGTTTCGACTTCTCTCCATCTGTGGGTAGCCCTCTAATCGCTGCGATGAGGTCGACTTTGATAGGCACTAGCCTATCCATTCATAAGATGCCCCCATGCTCCCTCACTAACAGTTGTTTGACACATTTGTTTATGTGTTTCCCATGCCCAAAGTGCAGTATGTCTAATAATTTCATGATGATGGTGTTGTACAGTCCTAAGATCCACTAGGGAGGCTCCAACAGTGGTGCACCTGATGGACCTTCTCCTCTACTCTCTAGGTAGCTTTGTGCTGCCAAATCAGGGAAATTTATGGCATCAAAGACATCATGTTCAGAGTATTTAAGGCTATTGACTCCTCCTACCATGTTATCGTTGGTCTTCACTCCCCTAGGAATTTTCGGCATCACTATACCTAGTTCTGCATGTGTGCGTTGTACACCCCGCGCACTGCTTTATGCTCTCACCTTCTTTTTCCCTTGTGGGGATGATACTCCACCCTCTGGTACGACCTGTTTCTCTGTTTCATGCTCTATTTCTGGCTCTAGGCCCTACTGTGTGAAATATGTGGCATGTTCTTCTTGCTGCAACCCTTTTCCCTGGACGCGTCGGATTCCGTCCGTTCGGCGTCCTCTTCCAGTTGCTCGGGCTCCTATGCGGGTTCCTGCTCCTCTTCTACATGCAATGTGGTCTTCTCATACTCCAGTGTGTGGATTTCATCCACATCCACCACTATGGGTATTTCGTTTGTTTTGGTTTTTGGCACCTGAGTGCTACTCCGTGTGTTTTGTCCAGTTCTACTTGGCGCTCCAACCCTTAGTGGTGACATGGAAAAGAAATCGAACTTGCAGGCTTCCAAATTGACAGAGGTTAGCGCAAATTCACACTCTATCACTCTTCCACTCGGCTCTGCGTTCTTCTCCTTAGCAAATAACACAATGGGTCACTTCCCCCCCTTTTTTCCTACTTTTTAGCAAGACAGAGAAGTACCTGTGTCGCACTGACAATTGTCGCTTTTTTCACTTTTTTCGGTGTTTGTTGTGCATTGTACATTTCTACCCGTTAACTTCTCTTCAGTGCGTGGTGTTTTCAAACCATGGTTTTCTTACAATGCATTGTTATGTTCTACCAGTTATATTCTATCAAGACCCTCAATGTGCGCCGATTTGTTTTTATTTTTATCCTCTTTTTACTTTTTATGGTTTTTCTTCTTTTTATTTGTTTTTCTCATTTTCTCTTCCTTACTTCTACTGTAATACACTATATACATATCTTCTTACTACACGGTAACTTTCTAGGTGTTAGGAGGTCGGTTTTCCCTATACAGTTTCAATCGACTCCCATTGATCATTCCTCTGAGTTTTGAACCTCCTAAATATTTCAACTGTACAACTCCCCCCTCTATGATAGTCTTCACTTCATATGGTCCCAACCAATGCATTCTGAATTTTCCTAGATGCTGAAAAAATTTACTATCATACACCAAGACTAGGTCTCCCTCCTTGAAACTCTTCCTTTTAATATGTATGTTGTGCCAATATTTGTCCCTTGCTTTCTATACTTCTTGGTGAAATCCTTCTAGAATCCTATCTTCTTCCATATGCATCAACTGACTTAGCCTTTCTTGTACTGCGCCTCATTCTGTCCTGTTGGTGATTGTTGCTACGCGCAGACTAGGTACCAAAAATTCCAATGGCACCACTGCTTCTTGTCCATATACCAACCTGAATGGTGTCTGTCCTGTCAACTTTTTGCATGTAGTCCTGTATGCCCATAATATTGTTGGTATCTTCAATCCCAGTCATCCCTATTGACATTGCAGATCTTTGTCAATGCATCCTCTAGGATCTTATTAAAGGCTTCCACTGTTCCATTTGCTTGAGGGTGATATGGTGTACTCTTCTGATGATGGACTTCAAACTCCTCAGTCATAGCCTTGGTAGTATTGTTGATGAAGTGAGTGCCTTGGTCACTCATCAAAATCCTTGGGCATCCAAATCTAGTGATCACTTGCTCAAACATGAAGTGTGTTGTTGTCTCTACGCTACAGTCTTTTACTAGTGTTTCTTCTTCCCATCTCGTTAAGTAATATGTCACAGTAATGATATACCTTGCTCCTGACCTCTTTGTTGGTGGGTTAATTGGTCCCATAAAGTCTATTTCCCATTTTTCGAATACTTGCAAGGTTGCTTGTGGTCTTAGGGGCATCTCATCTCATCTATTAGGTTTTCCAACCCTCTGACCTACATCACAACACTAGCAGTAGTCCTTTGCATATTTGTGGATGGTCGACCACCATAGCTTTGCGCGCAATAACTTCTGTGCGGTATCTTTTCCTGCATAATGTCCTCCAACTATTCCCTCATGAGCCTCTACTAAAATCCTAGGTCTTTCATGTTCTAGTACACATGTTCTCAAGATGTTGTCTGCGCCCATATTGTATAAGTGTCCTACAATCAATGGATAGTCTGCAGCTCTGACTACCAGATTTTTCTTTTGCGCGGTGTTGAATTCTTGTGGAGCGGTCCCTGTACTCAAGTATTGAATGATTTCAACAAAATATTCATCAACTACTTGGATTGAAAATAATTGTGCACCAGGGAAGTTGTCCTCTAAATTCTTAGGTTCCTCTCCATTGGTGATCCTCGACAAGTGGTCGGGTCCTGCATTCAACTTCCCTGGGTTGAATATCGCTTCAAAGTCAAATTCCTAAAACAACAGTAACCATGTACAAATTCTCCCCCCCAACACCAGCTTATTGACTAGGTACTTGAGGGCAGAATGATCTGTGAACATTTTAAAATGTTTCTGAAGTATATAGTGACTGAATTTCTGCAGTGCATATACCATTGCTAGGCCTTCTCTCTCTGTAGTATTGTAGTTTTGCTCTGACTCCGATAGTTTTCAGCTTGAAAATGTTATAGGATGGTCTAACTCTCTTTCTCTAGGATGCACCAGAATAGCTCCAAGTGTTATGGCTAATGCATCTACATGCACATGAAATGTCTTTTCCCAGTCTGGCAATACTAGTGTAGGTGTTGTGACCATTTTTTCTTTTAGAGTGTCCAAGCCTCGTTGACAGTCCTCATTCCACTGGAATTCATTATCCTTCTTCAATAGTTTCTCCATCGGTGTAGTGATTTGCACATACCTTTTATGAATTTCCTGTAGTAAACTGTGTGTCCCAGTGTTGCTCTTAACTGGCGTACTGATTTGGGTGGTGGTAAGTTAACAATGATTGCAACCTTTGCAGGATCCACAAATAGCCCTTGTTTACAGACTACATGTCCCAATAATATTCCAAAAGGTGTCCCAAAGATGCACTTCTTGATATTTAATGATATTTGACACTACCTACATCTTTCCAACATCGACCTTAACACCTCTACATGATCTTTCAATAGACTATATGTTAGAATATAGAAGATGGTGTGCTCGTTTTACCATTGACAACACCCTCGTCACCCAACCATAGGCCGAAGCCACCCTCCGAGCACCTTAACCTTGACTGAGAATTTCTCTGGAAGCAAACCCTAGGCTAGATAGCCAAACAAAGGCTAGCGCACCTTTCCCCAAGGATAGCACATCACAAAAAGCTAATCAGATAGTCCAAACCCTAGCCAAGAGATAGTCCAAGCCAATACTGAAAACTAATTATTGTTGCAGATGCACCTGCAACCCCCCTCCACATGTGCGCACCAGACTGGGAACAACAGTGCGCACCAACTGGGAACTGCAATTCTGAGATGTGACAAATGAGAACTGGCACCTTGTATTTATAGTGGTTCTGCAAGTTTTGTTGGGGCCGACTTCTCCTTCTAGATATGTGTCTGTTCAGTATATTATTATTATTTATGGCCGACTTCTTCTCTTGGAGGCTAATAACCTAATATAAATTATCTTCTTGAGTCGACAAGACTTCTAGGGTTATTAGCCAACTCATTAGGGTTTTCTYTTGCTTTTCGGAGTCTTCTATTCTCGTCAGGTTCACATGTGGAGGTAAATACCTCCCACAACTACCATAATATTAACACTCCCTCCTAGCTAGGGAGGTATTAYAGGTAATGGTCTTGAGCACAAAAACATACCATTTACCCGGTAGCACCAATATAGTCGTCTAGACTATCTCATGACTAGATCATGAGCATCACCATCACCATCAACTGGATCATCTCTCGAAACCATACTTCATTTGAGTAATTAGACATGATGTTGGATAAGTCACTCACACCATAGAGTGATACAAGAACCACTCTTATAATCTAGAGGAGTAAATGCTCTGAACCAATTTCCGTCTGAAAAATCTTTGTTCATCATTCGTCTGGATGGTGATTATTTTCAATAAATTGTTGATAGTCTTCAAGGCAGTTAGAACATAAATAGAACATAACTGTGTCTATCCATAGTAGTACATAACTACAATCCAGTGGTTCAATACCACACCAAGTAACACACAAGTACTTGATCAACAACGTATGGTTGCGAACAGTGGAAAATATCCACCATAGTAGTCCTCATCTACTGTCATACAGTCTTCATAACAAACATTTGATAGCAACCTGCGTAGAAACAATGTTATGATATAAACTGATTTGTCTGGGCCAATCTTTCACTCACATCTGTGAGCTCTGAAAGAATATCTACCTCAAAATAGTGGAACATATCCACCACAGTAGTATATCTCTACTGTCTGGAGACAGGTAGTCTCCACAACAATCATCTGATGCCATCATGCACATAAAATATTGTTAAAAATAAACTGAATCATCTGGGCCAATCTTTCACTCATGTTTGTGAGATTTGAAAGAATATTTGCCCTCATCGGCAATGGGCTATCTGCCCTATTCTTCTCAAACAAGGAAGAAGGATTGTTTCTGATTTCTGAGCATGGACTATTCCTCACCCTGGGCCATTCTTCCTACACTAATCAAAGTGCACCCTGGAAAGAATGTATAAACCCTAAGGAGTGTCTAAGTCTAGACCATTCCTCACCCTGGGCCATTCCTCCTACACTAATCAAAGTGCACCCTGGAGAGAATGTATAAACCCTAAGGAATGTATGTCCTGGACCATTCCCCACCCTAGGCCATTCCTCCTACACTAACCAAAGTGCACCCTGGGGAGAATGTGAAAACCCTAAGGAATGTCTATCCCTGATTGCTGAGCCTGGACCATTCCCCACCCTGGGCCATTCCTCCTACACTAATCAAGTGCACCTTGGAGAGAATGTATAAACCCTAAGGAATGACTGTCTGGACCATTTCCTCCGTTAACCACAAGAGGAAAAGATTGTCCTGCATCAACCTCCAAAACGGACCATTCCTCACGTTAACCACAATGAGAAATCATTGTCTGGCGAGGCGGGCCAGTCTTCTTGAGTAACCCTCAAGAAGAGAGACTGCCCTAGACCACTCCCCATGTTAACCAGAATGGGAAGTCATTGTCTATGATACATCAACAATCAGACTACTTCCCATGTTAACCACAATGGAAAGTCACTCTCCATCAGAAATCTCAATCTACTATCCCAACAGGAAAGCATCTGTCTAAGATGGACTATTTTTCAATGAATGTTTTCAATAATATTTTCAGTGCTCCCTCCTAATTTAGAGAGTCATTTCTTCCTTTTCCAATAAGAAGGAAGTTGTTTCCACGAGCTTCCAGCTTGAATACGCAAACTCTTTCATCTTGCGTAGAAGCTTTACCAAAATGTCTGCTTATCTGCTCATCTTGTGGAGATATGTATTGGAGAATCATTTTCTCCTTTCTAGACTTCATCATGGAGAATGTAATGCTTGATTTCAAATGTACTTTAGTTTGGAACACTTGTGAAGGCTTCATGTAGATATGAACAATAGAGTATATCATAGTTGGAAAGCTTGAACATATCTTATGTGGCACTTCTTCTGTCATCATGAGATCTGATCTACTGAGTAGTCATCTTGATGTTATAGGAAATCTTCACCACGCTTCTGCTATGCACTGGAGGTTCTCCACCAAGTTATCTTCTTCTATTAGTGTACAGGAGTCTCTTTCTGGTATGCCTCAAGGTCTTGGGATTGCTCTTCATACGCTCTTTATTCAATTTCTTTAGAGAACATTCTTTGCATTCATCTGATGTAGAACTCCAACTCATGGATGTTGCGGATGATATAATGACTCGTGTAGTGATATGTTTGGTGTACTGGAACAAGTAATCATCATAGTATTCTCCCTCCATCTAGGAGAACCTCTGGTTCTAGATCTCGCAATGCTTTCATTCATAAGTCTTCCATACACTATTCTTCATCACGACTTTCAGTTCTTCTGCTTGATTGCTTTTATTGAGTTCATATCAAGATGGTAATCTTGTGATTCTTGATACAATGACTAGTTGTTCTGGTTCCTCTTTTTTTCTTGGAATCCTCATGTTCTTCTTCATGTTCTTCTTTAGCTCTTGGGTCCATGGAGTTTCTTATAGATTCCATGCCCTAGAGATTCCACTTCTTCTTTTCATCATAGGATCAAGGATCTAGATGGTCAATCGGGAATACTTTAAGGCTTCTCTTCGAAGAAGTCTTCTTCTACGTTTGAACTGAACACGTACTGTTTTTCATGGTTACTACCATGGATATATATACCTCATCATCTTCAATGGATCATAGAGTTAGCTCTCTCCTAACCTTTGCTTCATGTAGGAGTGCATATAATCGGCTCCCTCCGTCTAACAGAGTCCACGCTTCCATCTGCATCCTTATTGTCTTCTGCAATATATAATTGGCTCTCTTGTCTAACAGAGTCCACAGTTTCATCTTGTTATCTTCTACAAAACGTCATAAGTCTTTTTCCAATTTCCTCTCGGTTGCTGACTTCTTTCTGTCTCTGCTTCTTCTAAGTCTTTTCATGATTGATTCGGCTTAATAGCTTTCACATGATTTGTATTTCATCCTTTCATGTGTATTATCTAATGATATCCATTTTCATCTTGTGTGTTCTTCTATAGGTATAGTTCTTCTTGGAACACAGTATCTTTGAAGAGATAGATATACAAGATATGTACAGAGA
>ML777333.1:1696704-1707637 GCA_009831015.1 Picea engelmannii | reverse complement strand
TAACTTGTTCTCAGACTTCATAGAGTTAGTCATGGCTTGCTTGACTTGGTCAAACCCTAGATTTGACCGAAAATTCAAACTTCACGTCTTGGCTTGCTGAGAATGTCAGGAGAAGTGCTAGGCTAGGGCACATTGATCTGTCCAAATATTAGGTCAATCTCTTCACTTAAGGTGCTTCAACAAGAGGTTTAGGGTTTCTGCAACTGCTCCTGCTAGTAACCCTAGCGGCAGTGTCTTGGGGGCTGCTTCTGCTAGTAACCCTAGCAACAGTTCCTCAATGAGCTCAATATCCTAGCAGTTATGTTTCCTTCCAGCGTTTAGAATGAATGAAGGAGGTGTGGGCCCATAACTTATTAGAATATAGAAGATGGTGTGCTCGTTTTACCATTGATGATACCCTCGTCACCCAACCATAGGCCGAAGCCACCCTCTTAGCACCTTAACCTTGACTAAGAATTTCTCTAGAAGCAAACCCTAGGCTAGATAGCCAAACAAAGGGTAGCGCACCTTTCCCCAAGGATAGTGCATCACAAAAAGATGATCAAATAGTCCAAACCCTAGCCAAGAGACAGTTGAAGCCAATACTGAAAACTAACTATTGTTGCAACTGCACCTGCAACCCTCCTCCACATGTGCGCACCAGACTGGGAACTATAGTGCGCACCAACTGGGAACTGCAATTCTGAGATTGGACAAATGAGAACTGGCGCCCTGTATTTATAGTGGTTATGTCAGTTTTGTTGGGGCCGACTTCTCCTTCTGGATATGTGTCTGTTCAGTATATTATTATTATTTCTGGCTGACTTCTTCTCTTGGAGGCTAGTAACCTAATATAAATTATCTTCTTGAGTCGACAAGACTTCTAGGGTTATTAGCCAACTCATTAGGGTTTTCTCTTACTTTTCGGAGTCTTCTATTCTCGTCAGGTTCACACGTGGAGGTAAATACCTCCCACAGCTTCCATAATATTAACACTATATACAGTCCAATCATCCAGATACACTTCTAAAAATCGATGTATGAATTCTTTGAACGCAACTATGACTACTCTTGAGAATATTGTTGGTGCGTTCTTCAACCCAAAAGGCATGACTGTGTACTGGTAGGATCCCCATTCTATGGCAAAAGTGGTCTTGTACCCGTCTTCTGGAGCTATCTTGATCTGATGGTAGCCTGAGAATCCATCTGTGAATGAGTATGCTTTCCGGCCTCCTACATTCTCTAATACTTCATATATGAAAGGGGTAGGAAAAGGGTCATGTAGGCAAGCATCATTCAACTTCCTCAGATAGACACATATCCTTATGCATCCTTGCTTCTTCTCTTGAACTACCATAGGGCTTATCCATTATGATTCTTCTACTGGTTCTATGATTCCAGCTTCCAACATTTTGTCAATTTATGATTTTACTTTCTGCTTATATATTGGGTTCAGTCTATATGCTCATTATCTGGCTGATCTATCCTCATGTTTGAGAGGTATCTTCATCTCTCCTAGTTCTCTCGTTGTGCCTTTCATCTCTGTAAAGGTTGTTGGGAACAAGTCATTGTACTCGCGCAACAAATCTGTTATTCTTTCTACTGTCTGTTCATCCCAGTAATCTCCAATACTGGCCATTTTGGGATTATCATTTGTCCCAATATTTACTTTCTTCACCTTGATTGGCACAACAAATACTTATGATGCTAGAGATGGACTTTCCACCTCTCTTTCTCCTTCAATTTCTGTAATTTGAATGTTGCATGGGTCATCTTCATCTAGTGCTTCTTCCTGCACATGATAGCATGATAGTAGTTCTTTCATTGTCTATATGTTCTGTTGTTGGAATTCTATCATAAGTTCAACCTCTAGTTCCTTAATAAATATCACCCCTCTTATTTGTTTGAGTGTTGAATCAATGTTCGGGTTCTCGTGTTCAAATGAGAAAGTGACTATAATTTTTTTTTGTAATGTTGTCCATTCTACAATGCCTCTGCGCAGTTCCTAATCTACATACCAGTTTGCTGGAATTCCTTCCAATGTGTGAATAAAGTGATGATGCCATTCTTCTGGTGGTGTCATTTTCCATAGTTTTATACACTTCTTCAAGTGTTATGTTGGTGTCCCATGTCCATCATTTCTCTACAGTTCATTACTTCCATGTTCTACGTCGAATCTAATGCGCAGTAATCGCTTACATTGGTACCAGTCCTTGACTGTCTCTTTGTGCGCACCCCACCATCTTGCAGGTGTTTCCTTGAGTGCTATGTCAATAGTTAAGAGCCTCTGATTCTCTAAAATTCATCTTTGTATTTTTCTAGGAATTCGTATAAGCCATTCACCCCATGAAAACTGGGAAGTTCTCTTATCTATGTACCTACCCATCTTACTACACGGTCTATTCTTGTGCACCTTCTTGTGGATACTTCATGTAATCTTTGTTGCCAATTCTCCAACCTTATATCTGAGTTTGAAGCGCATGATGTGATGCTTCTCCAACTGAGTACTCCATCTGTAGTTGGATTTACATAATCTTCTTCTCGCACGGTGGTTCTGTACAACTAGTTGATTTCCTCCAGGTCTAAGCAAGTGGGTTCTACAAAACTTTCTTGTTCTTATGAGTCTAGTGGCACAAGGACTCTGTATTCTCCTTAATAGAATGCCATCTTCCTTGTCTTCGAATTGATTATGGCCTGGTTGTCAAACGCCCAATCCAAGCCAGATAATGTTGGATAAGGTGTTGTGTCATCCACTATTTCTATCACCTCAAAATCAACTTTCATGCGCACTGCATCCAAATCTACTGTCACACCCTTTAGCCTTCCAATTGGAAGAACCCTGTGTTGATTTGCTAGTTTCAACAGAACAAGTGAATATCCTAATGCGGGCTCTCCCATACATTGCCATGCCTTCTTGGGTAACACATTTACTTCTGAGCCTAAATCCAGTATAATATCCCCCATGTTAAAATCTCAAATGTTGGCATTCAGTCTAAACTCTCTACTTGTCCTCCTTCTTGTATGCAAGTGATTAACTATTTTATGCTCTAGATTTCCCTCTACATCTGTGTTACATCTTTCTAGCATATTCTATAATACTTTAACAGATGATGGATCATTTAGTAGTTTAACACAGGATTGCAGAAAAGCCTTTATGGTACTTACTTGTCCTAGGGGTTGTGCTTCATTAGTGTGATCCAGTGATGAAGGCATCTCATACGTTGGTACATCCTGAGTATGTTGTGCAGTTGTTGTAGATGCAATGTCTGTCTTCAAGAATTATTGTTTGGCTTGCTTGAATAACTCATTTTCATTTTGCGCATCAAACTGCTTTTGTGGTTCGACATTCTTCTTCACCCATTGGTGTTGTGTTGGATCTTGTCTTACTGCGTCATCTCCTGTTTTATCTCCTCCGCGTGTAACTATGTTGATATTTCTTCCATCATCACTTGCTTCAGCAGAAATCCATTGAACATTCTGATTGTTATGATTCCTCTTTTCTTGGATCTTCCCCAATAGTGTCGGACATTCTTTTGTGTCATGACCTAATGCGCGACAATACATACATGTCACAAGTGGAAGTGGAAATTCTCTTGCATAGTGTCCTGGTTGCTGACAGTTATGACATACCACCGATCCTCTTCCTCCACCAAACCCTCCTCTACCTTGTCCTCCACCTATGTAGCCAGCTCAATCTCCTCACGGTGCGTTGTACTGAGGCACCTGATTATAATGCACGAGATTATACTATGGTTGCACAATATTGTATTGTGGTTGCGCAGTGTTATATTTTTGTGGTGCAATGTTGTATGGGGTTGGTACTTGGTTAAAATGTGGTGCAGCTTGCCCTGCCATCATTTCTGCGTGCACCCTATAGGTGCCTGATGTTCTTTCCTTCATTAGCTCCATTGTCCTGCAATCTTTGTCATCATGGCCCATTGACTTGTAAAAGTAACAATATGAACTCTTAGGCATTGTCTGATAATTCTGCATCATTGGACAATGATATGGATCATGCCCATGTGTCTTACAGATCTCAAACCATAGTCCTCCTGTCAGAAAAGGGTTTGGCAATCATGTTGCCATGTACTGCGCGAATGTTGGGCATTCGTTCTTATGATGTCCTTCTGTCCTACGTGTGGTACACCAAACAACTTATATTTTGTCCTTACTTCTGTTCCAGTTTAGTTGAAATGTTAAATTCTTCAGATCCTCCTTCAGCTCCTCTATTATTGGATCTATCGTCTGATATTGGTTCTCTTCTAGTTGTAAGGCTGCCTGTAGAGCCTCTGCCTGAGTTTGAAACTTTTGTTGTCTCAACAGGTATTTCAAGTGTAGTAGCAGGGAATTTACAATTAGATGTTTATTGTGCATATATGTCATGACATACTTCAGCTTTCCCTTCAATCGTTTGAATCTCTAGTCAATCTCCCAGACAGATTTTCCTGGTTTTTGTCTGATCTCTATCATCTCATTCATGTATTGATCCTTTGAGTTAGGCTTATGGAATTCATTTATCAACAACTTCTTGATACCCACAATCGTTTTGGTTGTTCCTGGTGGACTGTTTGCAGCTAAGCTCATCTACCAATCCAGTGCGCGGTCTCTTAGTGTGATAGCTAACTACGCAAATTTTGTATCCTCATACGTGATCTGCTTTTCTTCCCAGATCTTTTCACAAATGAACAAGTTCTTCTCAAGGTCCTTCGATGCCTCTCCCTTAAATTCTGGTAACTTGATGGTGGGATCATGTCCTTCCATCCCGAATGATGAACTACTACCCCTTCGCGATGTAGATCCTTGACTAATGCTTCCTGAACTGGCTCCCCCAGTTGTTGCTCCATGTGTAGATGTACTTCCTGCTGCGTTTCTTCCACTGGAATTCGGTTTTCTAAATGGTGGTGTTCTTTCTGGTGTATAAGTCGCACATGGTTTTATGGGTTCCACACTAACATTGATATGGATAGGAGTTTTACCTTTGGTTCCTGCCCTTGGACCTCTTGTCTTCCTTTCATATGTCACATGCAGGATTTCCTCATTCTGCTCCACAACCCAAAGATCCTCTACCTCTTCTTCATCACTTGCCAAGCCTTCCCTCATGGCTATGGTTCTCTTCTTATTGTCTGTCTTGTATTGGTAGGGTGATTTGCTTGATTTGCTTGATCCGATCTTCCTCCATCATGATTGGATCCAAGGCCTCCTCCTTCTTTCCTTTATCCATCTCTTCCTCCATTTCTCCATCTCTTGCCAGTGCTTCCCCCCTTCCCCCATGCACGCAGGGAAGTTTAGTTTTTTGATGCCATTGTCATTACCCCTTTGTTATACAGTAAAATATTGATGGAAGTATACAATGATCTAATATACCTACCTCTAGGTCCCTTCAGGAACTCTTGCTTTTCTACGTTGTAAGACTTCGCAGTATCTACTGCAAATTCAGTGATAAATCATGCAACAATGTTGTCTAACCAGAAATATACTCCTCGTGTAAATTTATTGTCAACCTGTTGTAACTGCGCGATCTCCACATAATTCCACTCTAGTTGTCTGATTTGATTTGTAGGGTGGTTTTCTTTCAACCTCAATATCCACTCCTGCAACACATGCCAGAAATCACAGAAAAATACTTCATGCAAGGAGTTAAATAAGTACTTGTCCAAATATTTGCACAGTGTTAACTTCAGGTTTCAGTTATCTGTTTGCGCAAATTCCAGCACCTTTGTTTTCAACCAGCTCTTGATCTCCTCCTTCCTTGGGTTCCATGGTCTAAACATCCCCTTTTATAATCTCATTCTTTTTTACTTTTCCTCACTCGATCTGACATTATTTTCCCGATCCTTCAACAGATCTCATTCACTGAATCCCATTCTGTTCCAGCCGACAACGAAACCATTTGTTGGTTGTCTCTCTCTTTCCTCTTGCTACCTTTCTTGGGCTGACCAAGGTTCAAGTCTACTATGGTTTCCAACAAAACCCCTTTAAAACTATCGGCCCCTCTGGTAAAGCAGAAGGCAAAGCAGTACACAGAGTGCAGTACGCAATCTCACCCGAGATAGTTCTATTGGTGGTTGCAACGCTCAAGTGCTTGCATCTGGGGAATGAGTGGGGATCTGGGATTAAACTCTGTGATCTTCATTTGTTACATCAACATTCATCTTATATTGAATACCCTATCATTCTTACTCATGCATGTAAAATAGCAGATCTAACTAGTCATTCACGCTTTTATCTAGCATTTAATCATTGACAATAAAGGAAATACACAATACTCAATCACATAACACATGATCTACCGTGGTTCACCCCTCCTGGGCTGCGTCCACAAAGATTTGGCTCCTTTGATATTTTATTATGGTGTTTCCAACACCACAACGCCTCACGCATTACAATTCTCCATAAGTGGGTCGAGATCTACAATGAGGCAGACTAGATCACAACAGGCTCCTCAGCTTGTGATCTAACCCTTGATATCTCCCTTATTTCCTCTCCTCAACTCAACAACTTACAAAACAGATCGGACATGCAGTCGTTCGGTCTTTGAACGACATAGTAACAATGATTAAAAACTTGAACTCCGACCTAGACCTCCTGGGTACCTAGTTATACTTGTTTTTGGCTTATCGGCCATTACATCTTCTTACCAAAACTCTAACCTTATCTTGGCTAGGTCTTCTTGCATGCGTGCCTCGCATGCTTTCCTCTTATGCATGCGTGTTTGTCTTGCATGTGTTACTTTCTTCTGCATGCATGTCTTCCTTACACATGCTTATTTTCCTACATGCGCATTTGCTTTCCACATGCTGCTTCTCCTACTAGTTGTAGTTCTCCCACGTCGTGCTTTTCTCCCAAACTGGGCCTGGGCCCAACACCTTCGGTGTAACTAGAAATAGGTGGAAATTAACTCTGGTAACTGCCTGTGTGTGTCTAGATCTCTCTAGACCACTACTATGCCGCATTGGCTTCTCCTCCAATGTGCATTAGTTGAGCTATACAAAGTACATCATGTGTAAATTATCATTCATTAATTTGGTTAATACATTTCTATTTTTTTCTCTCCAATGTTTCTCTCATCTTCTCACTTTTGCAAGTTGTGTTCATTATTTTGCAAGCTAGATCTCTTGTGTAGGTACTCACCACATTCTACATGGTATCAGAGCCCATGGGTTTCTAGGAAGAAGGCGCACCAACTTTTTTTATTTGCAGGTATTGAAGATTGAAGAACACCGGAAGAATGGAATCTTCGTCGTTTGTCATGCTAGCAACGTACAATTGCTTTGAATGGAATAAAAATATTTAGATTTTGCTTTGAAGTAGAGGATTGTATAGGTTAACCATGGCTACACAAATAGAACCCACATCAACCATTGAAAAATCCAAATAACTCAATAGAATGGATGAGGCTTACAGAGCCCTCTACATGCACATATCCGATGAGTTGTTGTTCCATGTATCTTCTTGCAAAACTCCAAATGAGATCTGGACCACCATGGAAGGACTCTTTGGCAAACAAGATGAGATGAGAGGCCACATGCTTGAGGTGGAATTACTTGCATTAGATCCAAAAATATTTGAAAACATCCAAGATTTCTTCACAAGGTACAAGGATTTGTTACTGCAACTCAAGGCTTGCGGGGTTGATAAATCAAAGGAGGAAAAGTGAATGGTTCTCACCATTTTGTCAAAACTTGGTCTGAATTATTTAGTTTTTGTTTCTACATTCCACACTCAGAGGTTGAATGTTGGAGCATCGTGGACTATGCCCTCTTTGGAGACATTCATCAAGGCCCCGATTAAGGAGCAAGACAAACTCATCAAGATGGGTGTAATAAAAAACTCCAAAGCGCATGCACTTGCTGCACATGATGACAACAATTATCAACATTAAAAATCCAAAAAGAAAAGCAGAGAAAAGGCGCATGCAGAACAAAAGAAGGAAGGGTACTCCAAACCATTCAATGACTCCTCGGGATCCAAAAGTGGAAAAGGACAAAAGTGTACCTACTACAATTGAGGAGTCCATCCAAAATCTGCGTACATGAAAAATCAAATAGACCATATGACTCATATTCTTCAAAAGAACAACCTCAGGGATCAAATTCCAGAGGGTTCCAAGAAGAAGCTAGAAGATCATGCTCTCAAAGGTAATCATCATGCATAAGTTGTTGTTCACTCTTTAGTTGGTGCCTGGACTGTGGATTCAGGCGCATTCCACCATATGGTTGCCACACAAGATATCTTATCTTCTTTGACTGCATGCAAGGGTCCTCCTATCCTCATGGGGGGCGACTCTACAGTCGAGGTCACCAGAAAAGCGAGAGCAGAACTAGATCATGGAAGTTTTGAGAATGTTATCAATGCTCCTCAAATTTCCATGAATCTACTCTCGGTGTATCAGATTACACACTCAAGCCCAGAAAAAAAGATGGCGTTCACACCAAACTTCGTGTCCATATTTGACATGGAAGACAACTCCATGATTGTTGTCGAGGAAGTAAATCATCAATCTCTATTATACACTATCTCTAAGTTTATTGAACCTGATTCCTCTGTACTACTTACACCTAGTGGTGAAACAAAGCCATCAACTTAACAAGAACTTTGATCTCAAAATGAGAACTCCGGCCCAAAAAACTCATATTTTTGCCAAAAAAACATGAAAATCAACCCCAAATCAAAAAGTGGTGCTACCAATAGCACCATTTTTTCAAACGGGGTCAAAATTACAACATTTTTCAAACACGGCCTTCAAAACTCATACAGTAGCTCAGAAAAACCTTTAAATTGGCACCTAAATAAAAAATAAAATGATGTGACATAAAGCAAAATGTTTTTTTCAAAACGTTAAATTTATAGATATTTTGAAATCATATTTTTAGCAATCGATACCATTAAAACCAAAAACTCAAAATCAACCATCAAATTGAAAARTATTGCTACCGGTAGAACCCATTTTAAATTTGGGGTATTAAAATGACACATTTTTTTAAAGTTGTAATCGAAATCATCGTTACTGCAAACAAAATCATCAAATCAACCCCTAAATGTTTGTTTTTTAAATCTTAGTTTATCACTTCAAACACAACATAATACATAATGTCATGAAAACAATACATTTAAAAATATATATTCAAAACCCAAATTTGGAAAATAATAATAATAATAATAAAATAAAAAGAGGAAAAAAAAACTAAAAAAGAATGAAAAAAATTAAAATTTTCCCGAGAAACCAATAATTTTTAAAATATATATATTTGTTTAAAAAAAAATAGTAAAAAATTCTAGAGATTAGATAGAACAAACACAAAAGAATTTTATAACCTATAATCTCAAAATTAAAGGAAATACGCCCTATCCCATCCTCCTCTTAGAAACAAGCCTCTTCCCCATTGAGAGCATGGTTATGACTAGATACCTAATGTATAAGAACAAGTTAAACAACATGGAAGACAAGAGGCTTCCTAAAATTGCTTCAAAATCGAGTCATAACCATCATCGACTCAAGCGAGGATGGCATAAAGATGCCTGATCTTGGCTAAACTTTGGCATAAAGACAAGATTAACTGCAATATTGGAGTCAAACAAGCTTGTCCCTCATCCCCTACCCTTTTTGGCATATACATTGACACGTTAGAAGTTTGCTTGGAAAAAACAGGTTGTGTCGGCCCTACTCTCACTGGTATAGTCATCAATCTTCTTCTTTATGCCGATGATATCATTCTTATGGAAAGGAGTCCCCGTGATCTTGAACACCAACTAAGAATCCTCAAGGATTTTTGCTCCAATATGGGTGTGACTATTAATATTGATAAGACCAAGGTCATGATTATTAAATCCAATAAGATCACTTATGATGCCTTCGTATATGACAACAACAACTTGGAGGAAGTGACTTCATACAACTACCTTGGAATTGATATTCACCACAAGTCAATTGGAATTATAGCATTGAGAAAATGATTATTGGGGAATGGAAAGCTTATTATGGGCTTGAAAACAATTGTAAATCAACTGATCTTTGGAGTTGGGATAAGAAGAAACTCCTCTTTGAGAATCTTGTTACACCTGTTATTCTTTATGGATGTGAAGTCTGGGGATGTAGTATCTTTCGTGAATCCTGGAGAAAGATAGAGCAAATACAAAAGAATTTTATAACCTATAATCTCAAAATTAAAGGAAATACGCCATATCCCATCCTCCTCTTAGAAACAAGCCTCTCCCCCATTGAGAACATGGCTATGACTAGATACCTAATGCATAAGAACAAGTTAAACAACATGGAAGACAAGAGGCTTCCTAACATTGCTTCAAAATCAAGTCATAACCACCATCGACTCAAGCGAGCATGGCATAAAGATGTCCGGTCTTGGCTAAACTATTGAGGAATCATGGAAGACACCATTTTGCAGAGTAAAGATACTGTTAAAAAAATCGTCAAATAAAAATTTAAGGAGAAAATGTGGTGTGATAAAGAGTTAGAGAAAAAAAGAAAATTAAGGTATTATAAGGATGTAATCAACCCTAATCTAGAAGTTCAAAATTATCCATCTATTTTGCCAAGTGTAAAGAAAAAAATAAGCATTGCTAAAATAAGAACAAATTCTCACGAGCTCCATAGTGAAACTGGTCATTGGTCAATTCCTAAAACGCCATGGGATGAAAGAGTGTGTCACCTTTGTGACACTAAGAAGGTTGAAGTTGAAAAACACTTTCTCTTAGATTGTCCAGCCTATACCCATATTAGATCTCATTTTCAAAATATCTGTCACACTACCAACCTTTTGAACCTCTTCACTCAACAAAAGTATGGTGATCTTGGAAAGCTACTCTTAATGTTTTTCGAGCACAGAAACAAAATTCTAAAGAATCGCAAGTAATCACTCAACCTCTTAAGGTCTGATAGACCAATTCGGTCTTAGTGGACGTTAATTATCATCATCATCATCATCATCATCATCAT
>ML777333.1:1681062-1691189 GCA_009831015.1 Picea engelmannii | reverse complement strand
TTTTTTTTTTTTTTTTTAATTTATAAAAAAAAATTCAATTATATTTTTTTGCTAAATATTTAAAAATAGTGTTATTTAACTACAATGATTTTCTATGTATTAAAGTAAAGGTAAAAAATGTGTTAAAAATGATATTTTCCACCGTATTTAAAAAAGTATGGAACCAAAAATTAATTAAGGAGACCAAAAATCGTATTTTCAAAAATGTAAATGGTAAAACATATTTTTAAGATTGAAAGAAGCATGGAAAAATGACTAAAAACTTTGTTGAAAATAAATAAATTGAAAATAGATGAAAAAACAAGCATTTAAAAAAAAAAAAAGTGGAAACATTATGTATCAAAAAATTTAAAATATCAAAAAACTACCTAAAAAATGAGGGGGAGGGGGGCTAGGGGGTGGGTGCTACCGGTAGCACCATTTTGAAAAACGGGGTAAAAAACTTGACACCCCAAAAAACGAAAACTCTATAGAGTTTTCGTTAAGTTGGTAACTATGTTATGACAGTAGTAGACTATGGCACGAGAGGTTTGGTCACCTGAACTTTAGGTACATGCAACAACTCAACAACAAAGGGATGGTCACGAGATTACCTGATATCCACTTTTCCAAAGGGGTTTCTGAAGGATGTGTCCTTGGCAAGCACCCTCAAGAGAAGTTTGAGAAGGGGAAGGCTCAGAGGGCCTCCTCTCCATTAGATCCGATTCACATTGATCTCATGGGTCCATTCCTGCATCCATCCACCAGTAAGGCAAGGTACGTGCTCACATTTTTGGATGATTACTCACGTTATACTTGGGTATTTTTTCTCAAGTAGAAGTTTGAGGTCTTTGAGCATCTCAAAGAGTTCAAAGCATTTGTTGAGACTCAATCAGGGAGAAATATCAAAGCCCTCCGTACAGATAATGGGGAGGAGTACGTAAACAAAGATGATCAGCATCTTTGTCTTGAGGCTGGGATACAATTGCAACACACAATACCATATACTCCGCAATAGAACGAGGTTGTTGAGCGGAAAAATAGATCTCTCAAAGAGATGGCCTCTTGCATGTTGCATGCAAAATCACTTCCTCCCAAGCTTTTGGTTGATGCACTTAACTATCCCAATCACATTCAAAATAGATCCCCTCACAAATATGTTAAGGACAAGACTCCTTTTGAGGCTTGGAGCGACAACAAACCGAAATTCGCCCACTTCTGTGTCTTTGGCTCACGTGGATGGGCCCAAATTTCCTATGAAAAGAGGAAAGCACTCGATCCTCATAGTACTGCATGTATCTTTGTTGGATACTCGGATGGTGTGAAGGGATACAAACTCATCGATCCCTTTACAGACCAGATCGTCATCGAGCGTAGTGTTCAGTTTGAGGAAATTCTCTCGCATGTTCGACATGAGCCACATGCATGTACTTTTGTCCTTCCACCAATTCGAGACCTACACATTCAAACTCTACTTCAGATCTGAGTTCTAATACTGAGTTAGAGGATTCAGAACATGCAAATGCACAATTAGTACAGGCAGATGAGGAGCCACAACATAGGCCCAAGTGGGCACATATCACTCTTCAGGATGCAAGAGATATTGTTGGGGATCCAACAGATCTCAGGAGGACTCGACCTTGGTTCGAGGAGTCCCCTCGTGTACTCACAACCACTAAGCCCATGTTTCCTATGCACTGTTATGTGGCTCAGTCTTCAGACTCACGGACCTATGGCAAGGCTCCAGGGAATCCCTTTTGGGAACCATCCATGTAGGAGGAGTACGACTCCCTCCTCAAGAACAAGACTTGGGATCTAGTTCCACTTCATTTAGGAAGGAAGATTGTCAGATGCAGATGAGTTTACAGGATCAAGAGTGCAACACATGGATAGGTTAGCATATACAAGGCAAGATTGGTTGCCAAATGGTTTTAACAGGTTCATGGCATAGACTATGATGAGACATTCGCTCCAGTAGCGAAGATTAACTCCATTCGTTTGGCCCTTGCTATTGCGACAACCAGAGGATGGGAAGCCCATTAGATGGATGTGAAGAATGCATTTCGTCACAGATATCTCTTTGAGGAGATTTACATGGAGCAACCGCTTGGCTTCATACATGATACATTTTTGGTTTGCAGGCTCAAGAAGTCTCTCTATGGCCTCAAGTAGGCGTCGAGAGCATGGTACGCCAAGATGAACTCCTACCTGCTGTCCCAGAATTTTGTGAGATGCAAGTCTGATCCAAATGTCTACATGCTTAGGACTATTGATTCACTTTTGATTATAGTTCTTTATGTGGATGATATTTTAATCACTCACTGCTCGACTTCATCGATTGTTGTGATGAAGAGGATTCTGCATGACAGGTTTTTGATGATGGACATGGGTCCACTCCATTGCTTCCTTGGTCTCAAGATTAGTCAGGATGCTTGAGGCATCAATATGTCTCAAGCCAAGTATGCTTAGGTTCTCATGGAGAGATTTCACATGATAGACTGCAAGTCTGCCCCTACCCTCTTCCTATATGGGGTGAGACTTGAGGATGGTGGGGACACTCCACTGGTTGACAACACTCTGTACAAACAACTAGTGGGGAGTTTGTTGTATCTCTCCCACTATTGACCAACCCTATCATATGCAGTGGGAGCAGTCTCCAGGTACATGCATGAGCTGCATGAGTTACACTGGAAGGTTGCAAAATGTATCCTTTAGTACGATTGGGGCACCATTAGTTATGGGATCCACTATGCAATAGGTTGCAAGTTGTGATCTCATAGGCTTCACAGATTCTGACTAGGCAGGCAATGACATTGATCACAAGTCCACATCCATATACACTCTCAGTTTAGGTTCAAGGCCTATATGTTGGTCGAGCAAGAAGCAGTATGTTATTGCTCTATCTTCAGCCGAGGCAAAGTACAAAGGAGTAGTTAACACTACCATCCAGGCATTATGGCTACAAAACTTCCTTACAGAGTTGGGCATCCAATTCCACATACTGACTGTCATTTGGTGTGACAACTAGAGCACTCTCAAGTTTTGTAGAGACCCAATGCAGCGACATCGGACAAAGCATATTGAAATCCATATGCACTACATCAGAGATCTAGTTGACGCGAGGATCATCAACGTGTAGTTATGTCCTTCCTTTGAACATATTGCTCACATCTTCATTAAGACTTTCATTGAGCTGAAGTTTCACTCTCTGTGCGATCGTCTTGGAGTGAAGGACAAAGTTTCCTAACAACTGTCTTTCTCTTCTTTTGATACATCGTACTTTGAGGGGGGGGTTTCCCATGAGGTTTTCCCTCTTTCCTCACTTTATTTCTTCAGTGTTCATTAGTTGCATTGTTCATGGGTACCTAACATGGCCCTTGTTGACGAGACCCATTCTTCATTATCCCATAGTAGTGTTCAAGGGGGGTGTTGGAGATATTACACACACCTAGGATATTTTTTCCTTATTTTCCTATGTTTATTAGTCATTATTGATGGTCTCTTGTTTTTTAGGAACCTCTCCTACATTCTAGGAGAATATTCTCTTCAATTTAGAGTCATTTACACTTAGTTAGACTAGTGGAAGTCACTCATGCATGGCAACCTCAATTTTATTGCCAACAATTGCACGTGTTTCTCTCACTTCCACATGTGTGACTCAGTTAACTGAAAATTACATGACTAGTTAACTAGGACAAGGTGGCAATTAACTCTAGTAACTACCTGTGTGTGTCCTGATCTCTCTAGACCACTACTATGGCGCATTGGCTTCTCTTCGAGTGGGCAATAGTTGAGCTATATAGAGTATATCATTTGTAAATTATCATTCATTCATTTGGTTAATACATTTCTATTATGTTCTCTCCAATTTGTCTCTCGTCTTCTCACTTTTTCAAGATGTGTTTGTTCTTCTGCTAGCTAGATCTCTTGTGCAAGTACTCACCACATTCTACACCCCCTTCACACGTGGGATGCCATTTCAAGCCCAACTTTCAACCATAAGGAGAAAACAAATCGATTTTTAATGTTGGGACAAGGATTCTTTGATATGCAACACGTAGATATGCCTAATGTTGATTACAAAAAGTGTGAATTTAACAACACAAGTATCACAAATGGTCACCTCCTCTTGCAAAACTGAAAGTATATATATTTGTCAACCAAGACTACTATGAGAGATTAGATTTTACCCTATGATTTCAACGTTGACTTTAGAATCAATCAAGACCAATGATTCTGAAGGTGTAACACACATTGATATAATGACAACACACTTGGACCACAAAAAATGTGTTAAACAAATGTGAGCCAAATGAAATTTGGCTCAACATTTCTTTGAAGGCTGCACTTCTCATGTGAACTTCGATGAGGGTCAATTCAATAGAATCAATAACTTCTTAAAAAAATATATTGTGATAGCATACATGAGACACTTATTTTTAACATTTTACCAATCTAAATAATTTGTGCTCAATGGAAAGCTTTTTGAAACAAGTGGAACAAAGTTGCTTATACTGTCTCCTAATAGTAATTGTATGTAGAAATTATACGCAATTAATAGTTGTATAGTTGGAATTAAAGTTTAATATACATTCTAGTTAGCTGCAATTCACGTTTTGCAATGAAATGAATGATGTGATATTGTTTGTATGAAATGATGTGATATTTAGATAATGTTTTGCAATGAAATGAATGATATGATATTGTTTGTATGAAATGATGTGATATTGAAGAGAAGTATGGGAAATATTTAGAAATTTGTTATTCCTTTTTTATTATATTATTTGTTACTATTTTATTAATTGAGTTGTTTTTCAATGTATAAATATATCCATCTTTTACTACATTTATATTTTAATATATAAATATATCCATCTTGTGGGCCTAATGGTTAAGAACATGTGTTTCCTCTTAAGAGGTCACAAGTTCAAATCCAGAGGGGGGTAGGGTATGTATACCTCCGTAGACTTTACCAATCAAATCGTTGGGCGGAGGGGGGTCCCTTGTCCCACAAACAAGGGGGTCTCATACACAAATTTGGTGTGGCTTGGCCGTGACCTTAAAAATAGATTATTATTATTATTATTATATTACATTTGGATACAAAATTGGTTTGAAAAACCTATTAAAAAAATATATCATTCCTTGAGTTGTAACCTGCTTATTTTATTTTCTAGTAACCTGAATATGTACATCTTGGATTTAATCGATGACTCTATCCCATGAACAACTTCAGAAAAGATAATCACAAAATCAAGAGAATTATCCATGATAATTAATATATCTTCATGTCTTGTTTTTGTTGGCAACTAGACAACTCTATCTCTCAATATATTGACTTCCATGTATCTTCAATCAATGCATACTAAACACTTGAAATCTTGTAAAATCATGTCTAGTCACAATTAGAATTTCAATTGCAGCGATGACATAAAATTTTAAATCAAATATTATGGTTAAAATGTTATATTAAATTTTTTTATATACAAAGTTGAGATTTTTTTTATTTTTTTTTTCATGTGGTTCACGGCACCGGATATCGATGCTCGCTACGTCCACGTAAACCTCCCCGGAATCCGCGAGAGAACATAGGGAGGGCAGGTATTTTGGAATATCCCATTTAAGGGCATAACATGTCACTTACAAGGAATTGAACCTGGGTGGGGAGGGTAACAATCATTCCTCTCAACCACCCAAACTACATCCAATGGACATACAAAGTTTGAGATGTTATATTAAAAAATATTTAAAATTTCTATTTATTGTTTTAAAATTTAAGCAATTAGAGCTTTGACAAAAAAAATTAAACTAAATATACAAGGTTACAATGTTATATTGAAAAAATATTTAATTTAAAAAAAAATCTATGTATTGTTTAAAAAATTAATCATTTTAATTTAGAATCGACAAAATCTATTGTGGGGTATGGCTTGGTGTCCTTTGCTTTGGAGAAACAACGTCAGTCTGCCCTATTTGTCGTGCAAGAAATACTCGCTATCATATGTCTTACTTTTTGCTATAATCAATCATCTTGCAAAGCTGGAGAGGGTGTATTGGCTAGTTATTCTTTGAAAAAATATAGATGAGCTTTAATTTGTCTCTAATACCTGTCTGTAGATAGGATCATCAAGAAGATGATGGAATCCCCAGAAATATTTATGTCATCACAAGAGAGGCGATCATTGCACTCATTAGGAACCGAGTCATATAGTATTTTTCCACTTGATGTTCTAGATCAATTTGTAAAGATGTATGTAACATAAATATTAAACACTATGGTCTTTTTATAATTATTATTTTACAACATATATGTTAGTAATTATTATTTTACAACATATATGCCAATGTTGATCTCTAAACCACCGAATATACGAATGCTCAACACTAATCTCTAAACCATTGAATATACAAATGCTAAATAAATAACATTTGGCCATGTGCATGCAAATTTCAACTACCCTATATGTTACATGTTTTTGCATGCACAATGCTAATTTTCTGACAATTTGCAACTTGTATCGAAAAACCAGGTATATGCGTGAACAAGTGTTGAAATATAGAAGGGAAAAGTGGAGGAAGCAATATGATCTTGACTTAGGGACCATGGCTTAGCTAGTTCACTTTGTTGGTTCAACATCGCTCATCAACTGAGCTCAAGTTCGTGTGGCAGGGACTCCGACCCTATGATTACGATGACTTCGCGTGCAAATGAGCTTGTGAGTTGAGACCTTGGCATAAGTTGCCATCTCCTCTATTCAAATCTTGGATGGGTGGAATGATGAGGATGTGGAGTTTACAGGGTTTCTTATGCATTGTTGACTAAGTTTGTTCATGAATTCTGAAAAGTGAAAACCTTAATATAAAGCTCTGTGAATCACTATTTTTCCAATCTCTAATTGATGTTATTAGTACATGTACAACTAAAGCATTGAGACTGAAGGGGACATCACCATCATATTTAGATCCCGCATTGACTTTCCAAGACCTAGTCACCGGTGTATGCTTCGTTTTAGTTGGATCTGGTTTTGATAATGCCACCACCAAGTGTTCTATATGTGCTAACTAGTTATCACCCTTGTTCATGACCATCCTTTTTTTCATGCATGGATGTTCTTTGTTCTAAGGAAAAGTGTGATGTTTTGTGTTGAGTCAGAAGGGTGTTGTTTTTCCTTCTTTTTTCTGATGGTTTCTCTGGCTCCATGGGACTTGTATTCTTTGTTTCTCCTCCAGGTATGATAATAAATATACCCATTTAATTTTGCATTATGTTCATAACAAAAATAATACAGTTTTTGTCATACAAATTGATTCAAAAATGCTTATTTTGGCTTCACATTTCACTTTGATTTTAGGGATTGATTGGGAATTGCTTGTTTTTGTTATCTATTACCTTTATATATGTGCATTTGTAATGTTCCAAATTCAGAGCTTGGGCTAATGGGGTTTGTCCATTAATGTTATTTTAGGCATTACAAGAAGCCCCTTATCTACCCTAATCAAGTAGATATAGAGTTTCCTTGCCCCGACCTCCAAAGTTGATTGTCACTTGCCTAATCTTACTCTTACTTTTGAATGCAATAGTTGTATTTTTGCATTGTCTATTGTTTGGTTGGTTAATTACAGAGGGTGATAGGTATGACTAGAGTGACACATTCCAAACCTGAATTATCTCATTCCGTTCATTAATGACATAGGTAATATTTTTGTTATCCTATATACATATATGAATGAGGAGTCAGAGATGCACTCAATGTTTTCTTCATCTTGTTGAATAACACATTTCGAATATATACCCTTGATTCATATCCAATCCAATGTATGTCATATCCCTTCCATAGCAGAGTGCATATTTAGTTACTATTTTAGGTCGGCCAGAGGCAGGCACGATATGTTGTCTCTTTGTTTGAGATTTCTTCGAGATAAATCCATCACCCTCATTACCAGTCCCAGTCCAACATTAAGAATAATTGACAAAATTTCTAGTGTAATTTGTAATGAATCAGTATGTTACTGTATTAACAATTTCACATTCAAAATAATCACAGAGTTTAAAGCGTAATTGATAATGAATCTTATGGTGCACTGTCCTTGTTAAGAAAAATAAATCATCCTAAGAATAAACACACTTTAAAGATTAAGTTATGAGAGAACCACCAGTCTAGGCGTAAAACATACTTGGATAGATGATACCATATCTTTGCTCTCATCCTTCCTTGGATAGAAACAAGGTCTCTTTCTTTTCCTATGCACAACCATACCTACCAATAATCTTTCTCTATCAACATAGGAGAACCACCTGCAGGTTTTAAAATGATTTTAGTAAATAATAAATCCAACCTGTTATAACACCAATGTAAATCTCTGTTTCAAAAAATATAAATGGCAATTAAAAGCATCTAGAAATACTTTCTATAGAAACAAAAATAAATTAAAAGTGTCATGGGGACGTTCAGATTTCTTACCAACAATTGTGACTTGAACTACATTAACTGTAAACAAGATTTGAGGAGGTAAAAGGAGGCTCCTGCATAATTGAACTCATTCAAGTTGTACAACACCCTGCTTTGATGTGGATTAAAAGAACTGACTGGTTTTCAATCTATGCAGAGACATGAACAATAATATTTTCAATCTATGCATGACACATAAAGGACAATACCAAGAGGCAAATGAGTCATTCATTGCAATTCCCCGCAACAAGTCTCCCATGGTTGTTCTCTCCAGTGCTCCAAGTAGTCTCGGGACTACTGGAAATAAGATGATTGTACAATAGGTATATTTGAACGTGGCAACAAGATGTGTGTTGTTGGTACCCAACATACCAGGTGGAAGTGGAGGTCAATATCAAAACTGTAGGGCGGTCAAAGCCTCGACTGCATTAGCATTAATTGGGCTCACTACAGTGACATGCTAGACTGTTGTTTGGACAAAAATAATAATTTAACAACCTCTAACAACCTCTGATGCTGCACACTTGTCTCCAACGTTGAAGTCGTGGAAATCCAGTCCGAGTTAGATTGAATGTTCTTTGGCCGTATATTACGTCGAATCGATTGACAAAACATTAATTTAACCTCAAAGCTAGACAAAATATTAATTACTAATTTCGTCATTAATTTAATTTCTTGAACAACTTGAAGGCTCCCATAACACTTCAAACTTACCAACCAATGGGCTTTTGAAAAAATACATTATTTTAGATATTAAAAAATAATACTTTTTGTTTCTAATGTTAAACATTAGATTTGTTAGATTTGTTGCAGAATTTTTTAAATCAAAATAAATTAATACATGAGTCAACCCCGAACAAACGAATGCTAGAGGCAGTGCAATAAGATTGGTGATAAATCAAAACTTTAAAGAAGTAGAGACCTAACACCCCATGAACAAATCAAGAATGTTGAGGAGAACTTAACCTCACTAACAAAGATAAAGTGAAGATACACAACTTAAAATAAGATAGTTAAAGAAGAGTAAGAAAAACTTAAAAAAATTGATAATTAATGTTTTCAAAATATGAATTTTGATATTGATGCATCTTTTAAGAATAGAGAACATGTTACATCATCACTTATTAACTTTGGGTTTCTATATATAAAAACATTTCAATACGTGGTAAAAACATTTCAAAGACATTATTCGTGGACTTATCAGACCTTTTTTCGTATTTCATAGACAAATCTCTCCATAGAAAGAAAGAAAGTTTTTTTAACGTCCACGAGGCTAAAAAAATAGCTTATGGGACAGATTGCTTTTCCATTTGGCTTTTGTATTCGGCCCTTTTCCTGTGAAGTTTTACAATAACCGCTCCCAGCTTCTCGACAAACTCTTCGCTGAATAGATTATCCCAAGAACTAGCTGCTAAAATACCTGCATAATTTTCCCTGCTGTCTTTGAAGGCCTCACATTCTAAAATGAAATGTTTTTCTGTTTTCACTTTTCCGGAAGAGCACAAAATACATACTCTTTCCTCCGACATTTCTTTTGGCCTTTTCCAACGCCCTATTTCACAACGAAGTTGATGAGAATTAGTCCTTAATTGAGCAATAAGAATTTTAGATCTCCAATAAATATTGGCCCCTATGTACGCCTTTTGCTGATGGTTATGAGTGGGGTTAAACTCTTCAATGTAGTACTTCTTCTTTCTC
>ML777333.1:1623398-1642985 GCA_009831015.1 Picea engelmannii | reverse complement strand
AAGAGCCTTTTCTGATGCAAGCCCAGGCCGGTAGTGATGGAGGCTGGTACTGCTGACAGGACAAGTCTGGCTGAGAAGAAGAAAACATGGGCCCTCAAGGGCCATGCTCAAGTCAATCTGCTCTCGTACTCCATGTCTGGGATTATGTGGGCCTCGAGACATGATCTCCTAGTTATCCCTAGATATCGGGGATAACAGGACCCTACGAAGAGAACCCAGGTGCTACTTCGCCAAAATGCCTTCTCCTTTCTCCAGATCGAACCAATCTTCCCAAGGTGGTGCGCCCCCCTAGCTGGAAACCCCCTAGGTTGCGCCCTAGCCTGGAATCTGCCTGTAGAACAAGCCTGCAACACTGTAGAATGGTGTGGGAGGATTATTTCACCTCCGGGACCATGCCTGGATCAAGAAAGGTTGGATCTTTCACCATCGAGTTGATCTCTAGGGTTTTAGACTCAAAACCCTCAAAACTGATTGTGCTCAAGAGCTCCAATGCAAATAAGATAATAATCCAGAATGTATAAGGAGTGCGCCCTGCTCTTTCCTTTATAGCTCTAGTCTATTCCTCCTTTGAGTTAGTTAACCCCTATGGTTAACTCTTAACCTAACTCATCTTTTCTTTTCTTTTGTTGAGTTATCCTTTTTCACACAAAGTCAATTTAACTTTAGAATATTATGTTTTCTGGTTGACTTTGTCCCCAATATGCCTGAGACTATAGTCTAGTGGGGAAAGCTAGACTACTGAGTCTCTCCAACCCTCTTCGTCAAGAGGTGGGGGACATTACAATCTCCCCTGCTAGAAATTGCTTGCCCACAAGCAATTCTAAACCTGTCTCTTGGATCAACTGCTCCCCTTCCCAAGTGGCATCCTCCATAGGTAGATTCTTCCACTTAACTAGATATTCTTTGATGCTTCTTTTCCTCAGCTTTCTCTCCCTGACTTCAAGTATCTCCTCTGGTATCAGTACCAACTGTCCTTCTTCATCCATAGGTGGCAGTTCCTCGATAGGAGTGATATGCTTGCCGATGGCCCTCTTCAAACACGAAACATGAAAGACATTATGTATTTTGCTGCCCTGTGGTAGATCCAACTCATATGCCACGGCTCCTACCGTCCTGTTGACTTTGTATGGACCAAATAAACGGGGCTGGAGCTTCTCTGCGCCACTTCTCTTAATGGATGCCTGTCTATATAGTTGGAGCCTCAAATAAACCAAGTCATCGACCTCAAAGCTGTGCTTAACTCTGTGCTTGTCTGCCTGTACCTTCTGTTGATTTGGTGCCCTATGTAGGTGGCTCTTCAATTCTCTGAGGATGTCCCGACTCTGCTGAATACAATCCTGAACCATGGGAGCCCTGCTATCACCGAAGGCAATCTCTACAAGTGAGAGAGGGTCATAGCTGTATAAGGCCCTAAATGGTGGCATACCAATGGACATATGATGAGTGGTGTTGTAACTTGTAACAGTATTCCCCCAAGTGAAGCCATTTGACCCATGCTTTCTGTTGCCCTGCCACGTAATTCTTAAGGTAGCCTTCAACCCATTTATTGACTATCTCTGTCTGGCCATCCGTCTGAGGGTGATAACTGGTACTAGGTGTCGGGGCCGTACCCACTAGCCTGAAGAGCTCCTGCCAGAAAGTGCTCATGAACTTGCTATACCTGTCACTCACTATGGCTTTGGGCAACCCATGCAGTCTGAAAACTTTCCCGAAGAATAGGTTTGCAACCTGTGCTGCACTAAAATCTTTGGCAATGGCAAAAAAGTGTGCAAACTTCGTCAACCTATCCACCACTACGAAAATGCAGTCTTTGCCCCGAACCTTGGGCAACCCTGTGATGAAATCCATGGATATGCTTTCCCACTTGTGCTCTGGAATGGGAAGTGGCTGTACTAGTCCTGCTGGATGAGTGTGTTCATCTTTGTTGGCCTGGCAAGTGCTGCACTCCTTGGTGTGGCTCATCACATCTTCTTTTAAACCCTTCCAAGCAAACCTCTCCCGTACCTATTTGTATGTCTTGATGAATCCTTGATGCCCTGCTACTGGTGAATCATGGCATGTTTGTAACACCTTGGCCTTGAATGCTGATTCGAGAACCAAGAAAATTCGGCCCTTGTAGTAAATGATATCATCCATAATTCTGAAATTGTCATTTAGCACCTGTCCATCCATTACTTCGCAAGCAAATTTGTTCTTCGAATATTCCACCAAGAGGTGGGCCTTCCAATCCACTGAAATATTGGTCATGGCATAAACTGATGGTCTTCTGGATAAGGCATCTGCTGCCACGTTATTTTTCCCTTTGACAAATTCTATATCAAAGTCATATGCATGGATTTTTCTCACCCACTTCTGCTGCCTTTCATTCAAGTCCTTCTGATCTAGGAAGTACTTGAGGCTGTTGTGATCTGTCCTCGCTATGAATTTTGCCCCAACTAAATACTGCCTGAACTTAGCCAATGCATGCATGATGGCTAGCATTTCTTTGTCATAGATGGTGTAGAGGAGCTCAGGACCTCTCAACTTTCGGCTTTCATAGACAATAGGGTGCCTGTTCTGCATAAGTATTGCTCCAATGCCTTCCCTTGAGGCATCACACTCTACTGTGAAGGGTTGTGCGAAATCTGGTAGGGCCAATACCGGGCATGTACTCATCACTTTCTTCATTTTTTCAAAGGTGGCCTGTGCTTCTGGGTTCCATTTGAATGCCCCCTTCTTGGTCAAATCGGTCAACGGTGTGCAAAGTTGAGAAAAACCTTTGACAAGCCTCCTGTAATAGCAACAGATGCCCCAAAACCCCTTCAACTCTGTGACTGTCCCAGGTGTGGGCCAGTCAAGGATAGCTTGTATCTTTTCTTGGTGTACTTGTACCCCCTTCACTCCAATGATGTGTCCTAGATAAAGGACCTCTGTCATCCCAAATTCACATTTGGACTCCTTAGCATATAAAGATTGCTCCTCTATGATAGCCAAAATCTGTTCCACATGCTGAAGGTGCTCCTCCCAAGTTTTGCTATAGATCAATAAATCATCAAAGAAGACTAATAAGAACTTCCTTAGCTGCTTGTTGAACAAATGATTCATGCATGACTGGAAGGTGGCTGGTGCATTAGTCAACCCAAAAGGCATGACTAAAAACTCACAGTGCCTATAGTGACACCGAAAAGCAGTCTTGGAGATATCTTGCTCCCTCATTTTTATTTGATGATAGCCGGAGCACAAGTCAATCTTTGTGAAATATACTGCCCCATGGAGCTCATCCAATAGCTCATCAATCCTTGGGATGGGGTATCTATTTTTGATTGTCTTCTTGTTTAGAGCCTTGTAGTCAATACACATGCGCATCGTCCCATCTTTCTTTTTTACCAACACTACTGAAGATGCAAAGGGACTGGAACTTGGCCTGATGTGGCCCATATCCAACAACTCCTTAATGGCCTTCTCAATTTCGTCTTTGTATTTCTTGGGATGCCTGTAGGGAGTGGCAATGACAGGTTTTGCACCCTCCTCCAACTCTATGATGTGCTCAAACCCCTTATCTGGCGGTGCCCCTGGTGGTATAGGTTCAAAGACCTTGCTGTGCCTATCCATGATCTTCTTGATCTCTGGTGCGTAGTGTGTTTCCCCCTTCTTGTCTGCCCTGACTGATATTTTACATTATGCCGCATAAACGATGTCTTCTCTCCTGAAGATGGCCTCCATGCGTTTTTCTGTCACCACCCTTGGTGTGTTGCCTGTCATACCCCTGAGAACCACCTTTTTTCCAGTTTCTTCTGTGAAAGACATTTCCATGGTTTTGTAATTTGTGGTGATTGGCCGCAATGTACTAAGCCACTGTACTCCTAAGATGATGTTGGTGTCTGGAAGGTCCATAACATAGAAATCCTGTGCTAAATCATGCCTGCCCAAAGTAAGTTTCATTCTCGGAATGTACCTGTCACAGGGCATGGTGCGCTCCCCTGCTACCTCCACACGAAATCCCTCAAACTCAACTGTCGGTATGTGCCTTCTTTGCAATAGGGCTGAGTCAATGAAGTTGTGTGAGGCACCTCCATCAATGAGAACTGAGACCTTTTGCCCTTGTAGCAGTCCCCTCATCCTGAAGGTGTTGAATTTAGGTACCCCGCTAATGGATGCAATTGTCACCTTCTCATCTGTTGTAAGGCCGTGACTTGCATCTTCCTCTTCAGCCTGTCCTAGGTTTTCAACCTCCATGTTCTGAAGGTGGCCGAAATCTTCATCCTCCTCATCATCTAAAATCACCTCAATGTAGTGGGCTTTGCCGTTACCCATGCACTTGTGTGTTGGGTCCCATGGTTCCTTGCAGGTGAAGCACAACTGTTTCCTCCTCAATTCCCTCCTAGTGGGCTCATCCATCCTACCCCTTCCTCTGTCAAACCCCCTGGGGTCTCTCCCTCCTTGGTTCATAGGAGGTCTTTGATCTCTCCCCCCTTGATTGGGAGATCTAGGGGTGAATCTTGTCTTTGTTGCCGATCCTAAGTCTCTGGTTTTCCAAATGGCATCATGCAAGTTGGTAGGCTTAAAATCCTTGACCCAACCCCTCAAGGGGTCCATCAATCCTTCTATGAAGAGCATCATAAGTCTCGCTTGAGACACATCCTGTACCATCACTGCTAGTCTCTGGAACTCTTCTATGTAAGCCTCCGGTGATCCTGTCTGTCTTAGCTGTGTGAGCTCCCTAAAAGGTAGCTCCGGGTCCCCTTGGTCAAATCTGTCAATGAGCCTCTGTGTGAACTCTGTGTAGGACGTAATCTGATTGTGACCCAATGTGGTCAACCCATGGTACCACCAATCATGAGCCTTGCCGTCCAAGTACATGGTGGCAAATTTGATGGCATCCATCTCTCTCACGGGGTTAAGCTGTAAGTAGGTATCTAGCTTCTCCACCCATGCTTGTGTAGTCACCTTAGCAGATCCATCAAAATAAGGGATTTCTATCTTGCCTGCCCTATGCTCCAGTTCATAGTTGGGCCTTTGATACTGTTTCGGTTTGCTTCGAAATTTGATCCCGCAATACTGATCTAGCGTGACTTGCCTTTGAAACCTTGCACTTAAGGCATGATACTCCTTGGCATACTGCTCAAAATTGTCCTCAATCTCATCCTCATAGTTGTGCTGTGGCTGATTATCGAAGAATGTAGGTAGATAGGGCCTAGGGGTGATCCTATTGTGTGTTTTCCCCTGGGGTGCACCTCCTCCATAACTCTGTCCCTCAGTGTGATAACGGGGGCTGTGCTCTTGTTGAGGTCTAGTCCCTCCATGAGATCCACTAGCTTCTCTATTGGCATAAACTTCCAAACCCTTCCCTACATGAGTCATCTGCAACAGGAGTTGCGACAACCTCTCTTGGCTTTCATTCACTTTTCTGAGAGTCTTTGTCATTTCCACCTGTCCCCTGCGTATTGTTTCCTAGTTCTCCTGTAGATGATGCACAAGGGTGCTCCGTGTCATGTTTATGGAGTGTTGCAACTCCTTGGCGAACCCTGCCAGAATCTGTGGCTCACTGTCTTCACCCGATCCTTCCATTTCTGCCTCTGTCTCACCTGTCTGCTTCCTGCGTCTGCTCATGTAAATGCCACTTTTGCATGCGCTAATCCCCACTGGTTGGGAGGATCAATGCTCTGATACCACTCTAATGTTCCTGAGCCAAATTTTTTGCTCAGAACACTAACTGTTCACTGTTTGCTATGTTTGTTTATGTGTTTGCAGGTGTTCCCATGAAGATGTGCATTATGGATTACTTAATGTTGATTTAGCAATAGATTTGAATGAAGCATAAAATCATAAACAAGACAAGAGATATAAAGAACACCAGTAGAGAACCAACAATGTCAGATTTGACCTTTATTTAGATAGTAAGGAGATCCCGTATACAAGAGATTTGCCGATCCGGGCTGCCAACCGATACAATAACAAGAAATACAAAGATAAATGCCTCCCAAAGGCTGTTTGAGAAGAGATCCAAACCTCCAAAGGCCACCAACAACCAAGCTAAGACTGAAGATAAGAAGACCCCGTCAATACTCAACAAAACCCCTCTAGTTGGAAAAGTTGCGCCCTGCTCTGGATGCTGCCAAACCCTCAAGTTTCGGCCCTCCCTTTCCTGACCTCCAAATCCCTCCAAACTCTCACGGAATGTAGATCGGGTTGATAGAAACCACCAGACCAAGTCTCGAGCTGATCTGAGAAGTTCTGCTCCTCCAACTAGGCAACCCCTCAAATGGATTGCACCCTCCTGATTTGATTAAGTCAAGGAGAATTCGTTTGCCCCTCTAGGAGCCTCCGAATACCACCAAAATCTACTAGACTGTAGATCGGGCCAATGCTATGAAGATGGTGAAGTCTCAAATCAATCTATGATGATCTGAGCCACAAAACACTGAAAGCCACTTTCTGCAATGCGCCCTTCTCTTCTCCAATTGGTGCCAAGCTTCTAGAAATAAACTGCAAGGATAAACTTCTCCGGAATAGACCAAGAATGATGCCAAGGACCCTACGAAGAGAACCCAGGTTCTACTTCGCCAAAATGCCTTCTCCTTTCTCTAGATTGAACCAATCTCCCCAAGGTGGTGTGCCCCCCTAGCTGGAAACCCCCTAGGTTGCGCCCTAGCCTGGAATCTGCCTGTAGAACAAGCCTGCAACACTGTAGAATGGTGTGGGAGGATTATTTCACCTCTGGGACCAAGCCTGGATCAAGAAAGGTGGGATCTCTCACCACCGAGTTGATCTCTAGGGTTTTAGATTCAAAACCCTCAAAACTGATTGTGCTCAAGAGCTCCAATGCAAATAAGATAATAATCCAGAATGTATAAGGAGTGCGCCCTGCCCTTTCCTTTATAGCCTCCAGTCTATTCCTCTGTTGAGTTAGTTAACCCCTAGTGTTAAATCTTAACCTAACTCATCTTTTCTTTTCTTTCGTTGAGTTACCCTTTTTCACACAAGGTCAACTTAACTTTAGAATATTATGTTTTTTGGTTGACTTTGTCCCCAATATGCCTCAGACTATAGTCTAGTGGGGAAAGCTAGACTACTAAGTCTCTCCAACCCTCTTCATCAAGAGGTGGGGGACATTACAATTGCACTTAGATTAATCGAGTGAAATGGATGGATGTGTGATCTGATCCACTCATGAATGCCAAAATTGTTAGCTTGAGCAAGAATAGAAAGATTATCTAATTACTAAAGCTAATCTATCATTCGTCACTTTTTAACTATTGTTACTCAAGTGGGTACAATCGAAAATACGCGGACTTCCAACAGGGCAAAATTTAATCTCTAGGCAACCCTCTGAACTCACATGTAATTAGCATGTATTGAGCAAAAATAGAAAAAAATTGTTTAATTAAACTAGTCCGCACTATTCAAGATCTATTTCGATTTGTTGAGATCGAGTTGGACTCGCGGGGCATAGAGCATACTAAGATCTTGATGGGGAATGTTCGTTACTCTTTGCCAGAAAAATAAAGAAACTTGAAAGGAGATTGTTTTCTAATTACTATGAAATAAAAGCAAAGAAACGGATCTAGAAGTTACGTTCTAATTATTGCATAAAGGAAAAAACTGAAAGGAGATGTTTTGCAGCTTATCTTGGTTTATTTTAGTTAGTTTTATCTTGCTTAAATAGAGAAAATAGGAAAAGATGAAAAAGTGACGCAATCCCCCTGGGATAGGTGGGATGAGAGGGCTAGTGGGTTATCCCACTAACTCCTTCAAGTTTACAATATCAAATAGAATCGTTTGCTGGTCTTTTATAACTCAAGGAAATAGTCAAACTTACAAATACTTGGAAAGAGTGAAGAGGATGAAGAAGAGGTGCCCTGGGAGGTCTTGGATGCCTTGGATCCACAAAAATCGGGCGTAGCTTCTCTCTACTTGTTCGTGAAATGTGAAAGAACAACGAGCAAGTTTCGTAGCAAACTTGTCCAAATCACTCTTAGAACAACCTGCAAAAGGTTGTTAGTATTACCCAAAAATTTCTAAGCAAAAAGGGTACATGCAGGGTTAGTAAAATCAACTCGAAATCAATAATAAAATGGTGTTTTAGCAACGTTTTGATTCCTATTTGGACAGCGAACAACGGACACTTATCCTTGCCTAAATATGACAAATAAAGCTCTTATCTTGAATCTACCTTTTAGTATTAAGTTCTAACTATAAAAAACTTACTAAAAGTTGACTTTCTTGACTAGATCTACTTGAATGATTTATAATTGAAAGCGAAATGTAGATCTATGCATACATGCAAATGGATCTACTTTAGATTTAGATTTAAAACATAGATCTAGATTTCACATGCAAAAATGTAACTAGAAAATATTGAATAATAGAGAAGAGGGAGAGAGAAAGCTTGAGATGTGAAACTTCTTTGGGCTACGGGGTCCTTTGGTACTGTGCTGAGGGACTTTGTTCTCTAAAGCCTTAGAGCTTGTGGAAGGTTTCTCAAGGCTGATCCAATTGGTTCTCCAAGGATGAGGAACTTGTAAAAGCTAAATACTTGCAAACAATCCGTTAAATGTGGTGATCCCTACACAAGAAACTTAGATAACATGTCAATACAATTGAAAGTACATGTAAATCTTAGATCGCTAGTGTAAGAAAGCAATAAGATCTTAAAAGTTAATTAGCTTAAAAGATCCTATCCTATCGGGTGATAACACCCCTTCAAAAGGCCAAAATAACTAAAATAATTACAATAATTTAACCTACGATTACCTCATATATTAAGCACTAAACATCTAGCATCCACACAACATGTACACAACACCGATGCGACCTCCAAAGTCTTTCTTTTATTCCAAAATAGTATTACAATAACAGTACAATCCTCAAGCTAACCCAAACTCTTATTAACCAAATGAGTAGGGGCGACTTGCATAAATACACAAAGGGGGCACATTCTCCAAGGTGGGGCGCATTTCCCAAGGTGGGACATGTGAGGAGAGATGTGTGCCACCTCTCCAGTAAACTGAGGGAAGGTTGCCACAACTGAAGAGAAGAGGGAGAGAGAGGGGGCCACCTCTCTTTGTGTAGCTGCACCTTTCCTTGGGATTGATGCCCTCAAGGAGAGTGTGCCACCTCTCAAGAGAGAGGGTGAACTCCTTGAGATCTCCATCAACCTCACTCAACTCACCACCAACTCTCTCCTAACTCACTACAAGTGCCACTAACCACTAGTAAGGTAGAGTGAATTGGAGACAAGCTAAAAACATGTCCTCAACATATTTCCTTAAAAATAGGGAGAGAATTATTTCACCTTTGCTCGAAAAGGGGGTACGAGGGTAAAAGGGGTATTCTGAGTTAGAAAATAATACTCCCCTAGGTGATTGACACCTCCCAGTACCACTTATTAATTAATTACATAAAATTACAAGGTAAAACATCATTTTAACTAGACATTTTACGTTAAAAAATCCTAAAAGGACCTAATGCATGTCCAAAATACTCTGGACTAATCACTAGCATGGTAATATACATTTGACACTAGACTTAGACAAACACACTAAGGCACAACCATTAGGACACACTCGAGCTTTTGAGGTATGAGTGAAAAAACTTAAAACATTCTAAGTTGCCGAAGCGAGGTATAATGGACCAAGTGAAAAAAAACACTCTAGAGTAGGCAATAATAACCATGTCTTAGGTGAGCTGAGTCTTTTACATACAAGAGATCTCATGCTAGCTCTTCTGGACCTCTTCTACAAAACTGTGTCCTCTACCAACTCTACCTGAGCATCTGGTGCTAAGTCCTCTATGGAAGGTAGGGCCTGCTCCTCCTCCTGATCCAACATGGAAGGCTCATAGAGTTTTAGATTCTCCACATTCATTACTGAGTAAACGCGCATGTATGGGGGTAGACTAAGTTTGTAGGCGTTATCTCCCACCTTTTCCAATACCTCAAAAGGACCATACCACAGAGCCTTGATCTTCTTACTAGGATCCTGTAGTCTTTCCTTATTCAACTGTAACCATACTCTGTCTCCCACTCTAAATGTTCTATGTTCTGTGCTGGTCATGTCTAGCCTTGTACTTTTCCTATGACTTCTTCAACATCTCTTGTACTTGCAAATGGGTATGCTTGATCTTCTCAACAATTTTTTCTGCTTTTAATGCATCTCCTGTGAGGTCCTCCCTCACTTCTCTTTGATGCACATATACAACATCTAAGGGTTAAGGTGGCAAATATCCAAAGCAAGTTTTCAAAGGTGGCTTACCAGAAGTGTGGATTGCTCCATTTTAAGAGTGTTGTATATAGATAAGATTTTCATCCTAGGTCTTTGAACGCTTCTGATTGTAACCCCTCAAAAGTTGCACCAAAGTCCTGTTGACTACTGTCTGCTCATCTGTCTGTGGATGGAATCCTATAGACCTCTTGAGATTAGTGTCCATCTTCTCCCACAATGTAGTACAGAAGGCACTGGGAAATCTAGTGTCCCTGTCTGAGATGATGCTCCTTGGTATCCCAAAGTGCACCCAAACTTGTTCAAAGAACAAGTTTGCTGCTTGTTGTCCCTTGATGGTCTTTTTACGAGGCATGAGAATGCACATTTTGCTGAACTTGTCAACTACCACAAATAAATAGTCATGTCCCTTCCGCGTTGTTGGTAAACCACCCACAAAATCCATGGAAATGCTTTCCCAAGGTCTAGTGGGTACTGGTAAGAGATGGTATAGACTAGACCTTGCTTCCTGTTACTGGGCTTGCTGGTACAATTGAGTATACATCCTCTAATATACTGTGCTACATCTTCTTGCATTTTGGGCTAGTACACATACCTCTGTAAGTTGGCAACTGTCTTCCCAACACCAAAATGTCTTGCAACCTTGGAGGTGTGAGCCTCTCTGATAAGCTGCAATTGTTCACCTTCAGGAACATAAAGCTTGTCGAGCTTGTAGAGTAGATCATTCTGGAAATGATAGTCAACCTTGCTATCACCTTCTTCTATATGAATTTGGCTCTGTAGAAACAACTCCTTAAACTCCTCATCTTCTATGTATGTCTCTCCGTATGCATCATGGGTAAAAGGATCCATGTGCATCAGAGTTCCCAAAGCTGTAATCTTGGATGTGGGTGGCCGTGAAAGCATGTCTGCCAACTTGTTTATGCTACCCTTCTTATACTTTATGACCAAATTGTTGAATTTTCACTATGGTTTAGCTCAAGCATGAGGTTTAATTAATTTTATCATTAACATGAATTGAACCATAACTACTATAGCAATACATTAGCTAACTGCAGTAAACCAAGATCACAAGAAGAATAACCATGCACAAGAACACAAGAAGTATCCTGGGAAACCCTTCTCAACAAGGGAAGAAAACCCAACCAATCCTTTGCTATATTCTCAAGAGAAAATCCCCCAGCCATCACCAAACCTAGCACACAAAAGGATGCTGTAATTCTCATAATTTCAGACCACAACTTCTGAAATCATGAGATGACACAAAGAAAAGTGTGTTTCCTCAATGGGGATTCACCTTTATTTATACAAGACTTATCACATCAAATGATGTGTCTATTGGCACAATAGGGTCGACCTCAATAACTTAGAATATATTAATAATTACAATATTAATTATCTTTTACATTAATTATCTTTCACTTTATGGTGGGGTCGACCTGTACCCTTTACATCACAATTAGGGTTACAGGTAAATATTACTCTTAGACAATATAGCAAGGGATCTCACACACCCACTAGTGCTCAGCCACTAGGGGCACGTCCACCTGTGCTCAGCCACAGGGACGTCCAAGTCAACAGATTTCTATCTCATTGCGTCTCATAGGAGAATTGTCTGGACACACACTCACTAGTGCTTAGCCACTAGTATCACGTCCACTTGTGCTCAGCCATAGGGACGTCCTACTCAACATATTTCTATCTCACTGAGTCTCATAGGAGAATCATCTGAAGTACCACATCGTCTCAACTCTCTACACAGAGGAGAATAGTAAACCCATCACATGGGCTCCTTCACCCCTCATAGGGGTACATATCCATTCATCTCAAACGACACACCCATCTCATGGGCATCTTCCCTTCTTAGGGGCACACAACGTTGCATCTCCGTCTCAGAGAGAATGAGACACCCAGCTCATGGGCATCTTCCCTACACAGGGGCACACAACGTTCCATCTCCGTCTCAGAGATAAACGACACAACCATCTCATGGCCACACCCAACTCATGGGCTTCCTCATCCCACACAGGGGCACACAATGTTCCATCTCCGTCTCATAGAGGAACAACACACCCATCTCATGGGCACACCCAACTCATGGGCTCTCTCACAGGCCAACTCACTCAGTCTATGTCCTGGAGGATGTCTCACGTAGCTGTAATCATCAACACAAATGAAACTGCTGTAAGAACCCCATCCACTTGTAGTGCCTGGTTTGCTATAACTTACTCCGGGTTGCAAATATTGGAGCGACTAGTGATCTGTGTAGATGATGGTCTCCTTGCCCATCAGATAGTGCTTCCAATTTTTAATAACTTGTACCAAGGCATATACCTTCTTGTCATAGGTAGGTTAGTTGAGGACCGCTCCATGAAATGCTTCAGAATGATAGCTGATAGGTCTTCCTCCCCGCATCAAAATTGATTCCATGGCTTACCCGCTTGCTTCTGTCTCCACTTTGAAGGGCTTCTGCAAGTTTGGTAGTGCGAGCACTAGTGCTTGAATGATCTTTCTTTTTAGCTCATCAAAGGCCTTTTGCTGATTCTTCCCCCACTGGAAACTCTTATTGCCCGCTGGTGCAGTTACTGCTGAAAACATAGCTATGAACTTCCACAAGTATTGTGCTGCCCCAACAAAGCTCCTAACTTCTGTGCAATTTGTAGGAATTGACCATTTCATGATGGCCTCCATCTTGGTGGGATCTATCTTGAGCTTGCCTCCATCAATCACAGAGCCCAGATACACCAAAGAGTGTTGAGCAAACTCGCATTTCTTGAGATTGGCCAACAACTGGTGCTTCTTCAGGGTCTCTAACACCTGCATAAGATGTGAGATGTGCTCCTCCTAGGTAACACTATAAATTGGTATATCATCCAAATAGACAATAACAAATGAATCTAGATAAGGGTGTACGACATCATTCATTACTCTCATAAATATAGTTGGTGCATTGCATAAACCGAATGCCATAACCAACCACTCATATAAACCTTGCCTTGTTTTGTCTTGAAGGCAGTCTTCCAGGTATCTTCTTCTTTGACTTGTACTTGGTGATATCGTGATTTCAAATCCAGCTTAGTGAACTACTTGGCATACCGCAGTTGGTCCAACAGATCATCGATCCTGGGTAGAGGGTACCGATTCTTTAGTGTAATCTTGTTCAATGCTTTGTAATCGATACACATTCTCCAAGTCCCATCCTTCTTGGGCCCAATTATGATGGGTGAAACACAAGGTGAGGTAACTTGGTTGAATCACACCCTGCTCCAACAAGTGATACCACTGCTTCTTTACTTCGTTTGCTTCCAGAACTGATTGTCTATACAACCCAATGTTCGACAAGGGGGAGTTTGGCAATAATTGGATTTCGTGCTGCACTTCCCTCTTAGGTGGTAGCCCTTTAGGATCCTGGAACACTCCCTTGTATGCCTGTAGAAACTCCTCCAACTGGTATTTCTCTTCTTTAGTACGCCCCTCCAAGGATGCCTTTATTCTTATTGACTCATCATCAGACTGCTTTTCTCTTAAGATAGTAAAACATATTTCTTAGTGGAACTAATCAACTTCCTGGCTTGGTTAGCACTTACTAGTGAGATATTTGACTTGTCTTTATGCGTGTTGATGATGTAGGACTTCCCATCCTTGATTAGTCGGTACTGGTTGGCTCTTCGCATGAAGATTGCATACCTCATATACATGTAAGGGCTTCCAAACACTACTCCACATACGTCAAGTGGTGCTACGTCCAATTCCACTTCATCGATAAAATCAATACTTATAGCAAATTTATTCTTACATTGTTTCATTACCTTGATCTCTACATCCTTGTTTACCCATCCCAATGGATATGGGCTAAAATAATCGTGAACTTCCAATCCAAGCTTGCTGACTAGATCCGCTGCTATGAGATTAGCCTGTGAATCAGAGTCGAACAAAAGCATCTATCTTGGTCTTCTTGACCTGAATCTTGATGTGGAAGAGTTTGGTCTTCTCCTTATCTTCTCGGTGATGAAGGTTACTCATATTCACCTCCTTTTGCATTGATGTGCAGAAAGTCTTCTCATCCACATCTGAGCTACTTTCAACCTGATTGCTCTAATTCGTGGCCAGAAGATTCTTTTTCTTTGCTTCCTTCTTGCAGTGCTTTGGGTACAACTCAGGATGTAGTTTCCAACACTTTTCCTCAGTGTGGCCACCAATATTGCAATGGTTGCTAGGATCCTTTCATTGATGTGTAGTGGTTGTTGTCTTCTTATCCTTTCACCCTTTCCACTTCTTCGTCCCCTCCTTGGAACCTTCCTGGTGCTCTTTCTGTTTGGAATTGCTTGGTTGTGCTTTCTTGTGGCCTATGTTTTCCAGATATTGTGTTTGGACACATGCCTCGTCCACTATCCTTGGCTTGAAAAGCACCCCCTAGGTACTTGAGGACTACATCTGGGATGTTCGGAAAGATACCCAACATGATGGCCATCTTTTTGAACTCAATGGTGTACTCCTATACACTTTGCCCTTGCTTCTGCTTGCAGTAGTGCCACCAGATCCATTGGTCCTCGATATACCCGATAGGGTAGAATTGGGACTTCATGAGGGTTTTGAAGTCCTCGCACCTAGTTACTGGAAGATCACCATCCAACCTAAGTGTTTCCATATGGCTTTCCCATCAGGTTAAAGAATGGCCCTCTAACTTCAGTCTTGCAAATGATATTTTTTGTTCTTCATCTATATGGTGAATGCTGAAATTAACTTATAGTTGTTGCAACCAATGATTTAGTTTCAATGCATCAATCTCACCTTGGTATGGTTTTATGTCCACTTTCGCTTCCATCTTGAATAGAGATTGTGAAGGGTTTATGGTACTAGAACTCGATTGCTCTTTCTCGGGTTCTTTTCGCGACTCCTTTTCTGGGTCTTTGTTATCCCTTGGCTTCTCGTCTGATCCGATCTCTGAGTTTGAGTCTCCAACTTCTCAGAACGGTCCGAGCTTGCTTGCTAGAGTCGCTGTCAGGAGGGACATATTGCGAGATATGTCAGTGACTTTCTCTTCCAGCCTCACAAATCTCTCCTCCTGCTAGATCTCAAGGGTTGTTATGAACATATTCGCCGGCCATGGCTAGGGTTCTGCGACTTTCTTCTTAAATGGATTCGTGGGTCCTGCAACTTCCCACAAATACCCAAAAGAAACCCGCTCTGATACCAATATGATCTGTAGACTGCCATGGATTTTCTACTGGAACAGTTTGTCGCAAAAAATCTGATAAATAAAATTGAAATCTACACTATGAAGGTTAAATCCCTTTAGATTCCAGAATCTTTAGTTACTGATTTTCTGCTTATGCATGAAATAGATAAAATGCATAAAATAGAGAACAGTAAAATACAATCACACACCATCCACAAATTAACACAAAGATTTGCTCTAGGAAACCCTTACGGGAGAAAACCCAGCTAGAAGGTGAGGCTGCTTTGCTCTCTTTTCTTTGGTATGGAAATAATGCAAGTACAAAGGAGAGGGCACTCTCTATGGAGTCACTTGAGACCTGCGGCCTCTTAGACTGCTACAAAACAGTAAACCCCTTCGTTATGCTCTCTAATTTTTCCACTTCCAATTGTTCTGCTCTGCTATGGAACAAAATACAATAACATAGAATGGAACCCCTTCTCCTTTTAGCGGACTGACATTTAACATAGCCCGATAGTCATCTAGGGTTAGGGTTTTGACTTCCTCAACCCTTAGTAGTGATAAGGTCTTGGACCTTCTAGAATCTTCTTGAAAGTCCTCACGTGGCTAGCCCCATATGCATGAGTAACAGTGGCTGACGTGGCATCTTCTCGTACCATGGTGGTCAACACGATATGTCAACTTGCGGGAGGCATAACTTTTGCATACGAGCTTTGATTGATGTGATTGTTGCACTGTTGGAAAGGTCTCGATGTGTAGAATAGCGTCATAGGATCCCAACTACACTGGAAAAGTTGTAATGTTCCCAAGCAGATTTGCTGGGGAACTTGTTGATTTTTTGACTTGTTTGTTTGCTTTTTGCAAGGTTTACTTCTGTAGTTGCGCTTTGGGTGTTTTATGCAAAGTTTTGTAGCATTTTAAAGACAACAAAGAAGTAGATCACATGATATAAGAGACACAAAACAAATAGACTTCAAAAAAGCTTCAGATCTGACCTTTATTTATTATAATAAGCTGATAGATCTGTAGATTTGGTACAATAGAATAAGATAGATGAGCCAAAGATGCAAGCGCCCTCCAGATACAATAATATTGAGCAATAGGGTCTCCAAGATCCCCCACAATGGATTGAAGACAAATACAAGAACAATTTCTTTCCCTGATAAGCAATAGCCTCCAAATCTAGTCTTGTTGCGCCCCTCATTCGCTGGAAAACTAGAGATTTCGGCCTCCGTGAAGATGGCCTCCAAAACTCATGAAAACATTGTCAAAATGTAGATCGAGAGCTATAGATAACTTATGGAACAAGTTTGGTTCCAAACTCCCTAATAAAACCCTCCAACTCACTTCCCCCTAGAGGACAGGTGCGCCCTCCTACAGTAATTTCGCACAATTGGGAGCAATGGTGAATATGGCATGAAAACCCTCAACAAATAATGATAAAAGGCACCTTGGTGATATCTAATAGTTTTGAAGTGGAATTTCTTCCAGATCCACGCACCTCAAGCTCCCACGAACCCTTCTCTCATGAACAGTGCGCCCTAGCTTTGCAGAAAGACTCCAAATCTGCGCCCTGCTAGCACAAATCTCTTCTGAAATGGATATGGACTGAATAGAATGGTGAGGGAGGAATCTTTCACCTCCTTGAACAAGCTTGGACCAGGAACAGAGGGATCTTTCACCTCCTTGCTGGTCTCTAGGGTTTCTTGACTCAAAATCCTCAAAATGTAAGCGGCATGGCTCAAGAAATCTCAATAGAAGAAAAGCATGAATGAGGAGTGAGGTGCCCTCCTCTCTCTTTTATACCTCCTGATCTAATTCTTAGTTGAGTTGCTTTTTGATTTTTACTAATGTTATGATTTCATTTTCTCCTTAAGTCACTTAACCTTTTCTTTTCTTCATAAAAGTCACTTTAATAAAATAACATTAATTCCTTAAGTGACCTTTAGCACCTCATAACCCCTTTTTACCCATTGGACTATAGTCTAGAGGGGTGACTAGACTACTTAGTCCTCCCTTGCCCTTGTCAAGGGGAGGGGAACATTACAGTCTCCCCTACTCGAAATTGCTTGCCCACAAGCAATCCCGAACCTGTTTGTTGTATCACCTGTTCATTCTTCGAAGAGGCATCTTCTATAGGCAGATTTTTCCATTTGACCAAGTATTCTTTAATGCTCCTGTTTCTTAGCTATTTCTCCCTTACCTCCAAAATCTCTTCCGGTATCAAGATCAAGTGCCCCTCTTCATCAACTGGTGGTAGCTCTTCATTAGCTACAACATGCTGTCCCAATGCCCTTTTTGGGCATGATACATGGAAAACATTGTGAATTTTGCTTCCCTGTGGGAGATCTAATTCATATGCTACGGCCCCAACTTTCCTTTGTCACCTTATATGGTCCATAGAACCGAGGTTTGAGCTTTTCTGCGCCATTACTTTTAATGGACGACTATCTATACGGTTGTAACCTCAAGTATGTCGAGTCCCCTACCTCAAATGTGTGCTCCACCTTGTGCCTATTGACATATAATTTCTGCTGGTTTTGAGCCCTTTGCAAATGGTCTTTGAGTTCCTTGAGGATGTCTTGGCTTTCTTGTATCCATTCTTTCGATATAGGGGCTCTGATATCTCCAAACACAATTTCAACAAATGTAAGGGGATCATAGTTGTATAAAGCTCTAAAGGGATACATAGTACATACCAATAGACATGTGGTGAATAGTGTTGTAGCAATATTCTCCTAGATAAGGCCATTTGACCCACGCCTTTTGCTGCCCCGATACATAGTTGCGGAGATACCCCTCCACCCACTTGTTCACAATCTCGGTTTGCCCATTTGTCTATGGATGGTAGCTAGTGCTGGGAATTAACTCAGTACCTACTAGCCGAAACAATTCATGCCAGAAGATGCTCATAAACCTGCCGTCCCTGTCACTCACAATAGTCTTGGGTATCCCATGTAGCTTGAAGACTTCCCTGAAAAACAGATCTGCCACCTTAGATGCGTTGAAGTCCATGGAGATGGCGATGAAGTGAGTAAATTTAGTCAAACGGTCAACCACCACAAATATGCAATCCTTCCCTTGGGTTTGGGAAGACCTGTAATGAAATCCATAGATACACTCTCCCACTTGCGCTCAGGAATAGGGAGGGATTGTAATAGGCCTGCAGGGTGTGTGCTCGTCTTTGTTCTGTTGGCAAATGGCACATTCTTTGATATGGCGCATAACCTCCCCTTTTAAGCCCTTCCAAGCAAACCTTTCTTTGATCTGTCTATAGGTTTTAAGAAACCCTTGATGCCCTGCTAATGAAGAGTTATGGAATGCTTGAAGCACTCTTTTTTTGAATGAGGACTCTGGAACTAAATAGATCCTTCCTTTGTAGTAAATAATGTCATCCACAATCATGTACCTATCACCCTGTATCTGTCCATCCAACAACTCACACGCAAATTAGTTCTTTGAGTATTCTACCAAGAGATGAGACTTCCAATCAACATATATTTTTGACATGGAGTATGTTGAAGGTCTTCTGGATAAGGCATTTGCTACAACATTATTCTTTCCCTTGACATATTCTATGTCAAAGTTGTATGCTTGGATCTTGCTCACCCATTTTTGCCGTCTTTCGTTAAGGTCTTTCTTTGCAGGAAGTACTTGAGACTGTTATGGTCTGTTCTAACCACAGATTTCGCTTCAACTAGATATTTCTTGAACTTGGTCAGGGTGTGCATTATGGATAGCATTTCTTAGATGGTATATAGTAGCTCAAGACCCCTCAATTTGCGGCTCTCATAGGCAATAGGATGCCTATTCTGCATGAGCATTGCTTTAACACCTTCCCCAGATGCATCACACTCTAATATGAAAGGTTGAGAAAAATCAGGTACATATAACACAGTTAGGTACAGATAACACAGGACAAGTACTCATCACCTTTTTCATCTTATCAAATGTTGACTAAGCTTCATCACTCCATTCAAATGCCCCTTTCCTAGTCAAATCTGTTAGGGGTGCGCAAATTTGGGAGAATCCCTTGACAAACTTCCTGTAGTAGCTGCAGATGCCGAGAAAGATTTTGAGTTCTGTAAATGTCTTGGGTATGGGCCAATCAATGATGGCCTGAATCTTCTCTTGATGAACTTGTACCCCCTTTGCTCCAATAATGTGTCCCAAGTAGAGGACCTCTGTCATTCCAATCTCACATTTCGA
>ML777333.1:1579583-1590988 GCA_009831015.1 Picea engelmannii | reverse complement strand
GGTATGTGTCTGTTCAGTATATTATTATTAATTCTGGCCGACTTCTTCTCTTGGAGGCTAATAGCCTAATATAAATTATCTTCTTGAGCCGACAAGGCTTCTAGGATTATTAGCCAACTCATTAGGGTTTCTCTTGCTTCCCGGAGTCTTCTATTCTCGTCAGGTTCACATGTAGAGGTAAATACCTCCCACAGCTACCATAATATTAACAGTGGGCTCTTCAGCCCCATGGAGGTCCGAACCGATCATCTCCCCATGTGTACCGGTCCAAATGGCACCTGTCCGTCGGGCATGGTCCTGCACATCAAAAGCTACGCCCTCCATGGGCTCATCAGTCACAGGGATCATAGCAATCTCAATCACATCTCGTCATCAATATTATTAAACATGTGCATAAAATCTCTAATACTTCAGTTAACAGCTCAAAGACGTTACACAAGCCTATAATACAAGTTTGGAGGAAGGACAAGGTGTCCTATTGGGCTAGTGTCCACTGGAAAAGGAAAGTTCCCAGAAGAGACCTCATCCAAGCCATGTAAGTGGGTGATGTGGTCAGGGGATGTCCAAGCATCTGGGTGCAATGAGGGACAAGGATGCAAGAGATGTTACTTGTGGGTGCCTTTGTTAGAAGGCGAGCTGTACCTGTCCTGGATGCATTCTTTCCAAGCCCATTCTTGCCTTTTATTCTTATTCTTTTCATTCTTTATCTTTTATTGCTTTTCCTTTTTTATCTTTTATTGCTTTTCCTTTTTTTGTTCAAGAGCTAATTAGTGGACATTACCTTGGCATGGTGACCAGTGGTGGCAGCGTTACCCCCAAGTACTTTCACATAAATGAGAAGGCTGGCTCGTGATGAGACCCCCTTTCCCTTGGCCATGCAACCAAGAGTCATTGCCCTGGCGTGGTAACCAGTTGGTGGCAATGTCATACTGCTAGGTACCCATGGACCTAATAGGCTGGCTCGTGATGAGATCCCCTATCCTCTAGTTAGGTCTTGTTTTATTATTTTTCCGGGCCCCTCTTGTTTCTTGCTGAGAAGCCTTTTATTGCTTTCTCGGGGATCCCTGGGCGAAGCATCTCGAGGTTTTATTTTTAGGCTTTTGTCTTTTACCAACTTGCTTTTACCTTCTGGGCCTTTAGCCCATTCTTCCCACGAGATAAGGTGCAGTCCTGAAAATAGGCCAACCTAGTGCCTGGACAAGTGGAATGGGATAAGTGAGCGGGAAACAAGATGAAACAATGGTGCTATGATGGGAGCAGACGATGGCCTTTCAGAAATCCCCTAGTGGCAAACCAAAACCTACAGACACAGGCTTGCTAGGGCACCCTGTCAATCCCCCCAAACATTGTCAAGTGGGCAAGTGTAAGATCCAAGGAGTTGTTAGAAATAAAAGGAATTAGATGCATACATTCAATGGTTTTGATGATCAAAGTGACACATACCATGATACCTGGACTAATTACCTCATGGAGCAAGAACCATCTCTGACACAGGACCAAGCCGATGGTGATGGATGCTGTTGTTGCTGACAAGACAAAGATGCTGGAAGAAAGAAAAGGTGGGCCCTCCAGGGCCATGCTAAAGTCAATCCTGCTCTCGGTACTCCATGTCTAGGACCTGTGGGCCTCGAGACATGATCTCCTGGTTATCCCTAAAAGTGGGGGATAACAGACAACAAAGGAGTGTTTTGACACTCTATTCAATCTGTATAAAAAGAAGGCACCTAGTCAGAAGAGGGTTCTAAAGAATAAACTTCGAACCCTCAAGATGGAGAAGGATGACTCTATAGCTTTATTCTTCACAAAGATCTCTTAGTTAAGGGATCAACTACTAGTCATTGGTATAATGATAGATGATGATGATCTCGTCCAGACTGCTATAGACGGTCTTCCATCTTCTTGGGAGACATTTCTTGCCGGGATAAATGCTCATGAAAACCAGCTAGACTTTGAAAGGTTGTGGCATGATTGTCTGCAAGAAGAAGGGAGAATTCAGAGTCGAAATGGTACTTCAAAGGAAGAGAACCTTGCTCTAGCAACAAGGACAAGGAAAGGGAGAAGATTTACTCCTCAGAAGAAGTTTCTTCAGAAGGAGAAAAGCAAAAATAGCTTCAAAGGGAAAGAGCTTGATATGTCAAAAGTAAAGTGCTTCAACTGTCAGTAAAATGGGCACTTTGCTAGAGATTGCCCAAAGATTAGAAAAGGGAACAAAGGAAAATATCGTGCTTCTATTGCTGTAGAAGATGAGTCTCGAAGAACAAAGACAAAAGAGGCTTCCAGTAATCAAGAGACCAGGAGGGAATACTATCTTATTTCAACACTCTCTGGTTCTCTTACAAATGGTGCTGAATCTTGGTTGATAGATAGTGGAGCTTCCAGGCATATGACTAGAAATAAAGAAGTCCTTGTGAACTTCAAGGAGAAGAAGTTCTCTGCTCAAGCAGAACTTGGAGATAATGCTAGCTATACAATCAAAGGACTTGGCTCAACATCTTTTCAGCTTGAATCTGGAGGTGAGCTACACATTGAAGAAATTTTGTATGTTCCTGGTTTAAAGAAGAACCTTATCTCTGTTGCAGTATTGGAAGATAAAGGTTACAGGGTAATCTTTATGGACAAGAAAGCTCTCCTATGGTCGAAGAATCAAGAACTAAGTTCAACAATTGTGATTTGAGTTATAGAGGGAGGCCTTTACAAACATCGAGGACATATCCAAGCTTTGGTTCATGCTTCAGTTAGTCCATCTGAGCTATGGCATAGAAGGTTTGGACATCTTCAGTTCAAAGCGCTCCCCGAACTTCAGAAAATGGTAAGAGGAATGCCTACCTTTCAGTTTGATCATGATGGTATCTGTAAAGGTTGTGTTCTTGGTAAAAACATAAAGAAATTCTTTCCTAACAGTAACTCAAGGTCTAAAGGGATTTTGGATTTGATTCATTCAGACGTATGTGGGCCTATGYCATCTCCTTCCTTGAATGRATGTCTTTATTATGTGATTTTCATAGATGACTTCTCTAGAAAAACTTGGATCTATTTTCTAAAAGCAAAGAATGAAACTTTTAGTAAATTTCTAGAATTCAGAGCATTGATTGAAAATCAGACTGAAAAACATATACGTACTTTGAGGACTGACAATAGTGGGGAATTTGATTCTCGTCAGTTTAATGACTTCTGTAAAGAAGTAGGAATCAAGAGACAACTAACTGTGCCCTATAACCCTAAAAAAAATGGGATTGCTGAGAGAAAGAATAGAACAATCTGTGAGGCAACTAAAGCTATGATGCGTGATCGAGATCTTCTCTCATCACTTTGGGCAGAAGCCACAAACACTGCAGTTTATATTCAGAATAGAAGTCCTCATGCTATTCTGGGAGAAAAGACTCCAGAAGAAGCGTTCACTGGCAAAAAGCCAGAAGTGGGACACCTGAGGATTTTCGGATGTCCAGTTTTCATTCATATACCAAAAGAGAAAAGAACTAAGATGGAGCCTTCTGGAAAGAAAGGAATTTTTGTTGGATACAGTGAAACATCCAAGGCATACAAAATTTATGTTCCAGGCCAAAGATTTATCGAGGTAAGCAGGGATGTAACTTTTCATGAAGAAGCTGCATTCAAGCATTCTAAAGAATCACAACAAGATACTGAGATGGAGGAACCTAAAGAGCCATTGGATCAAGTTGATACTATGGATCTAGTAGAATAGATAGAGAGACCTATGGAGGTACCTCCTGCTAAGAGGAAGCCTGCCTGGTGTAGAGAAATTCTGCGAGAGGCAGAAAAACATGCAGCTCCTTTAGGTACTTTCAGAGAAAGTAATAGAGCTCAAAGATTTTCAGGTTATGTGGTTCTGATGGATCATATTAGTGATGCAGAGCCCACCAACTATGAGGATGCTGCTACGCAGCAAGTATGGAAAGATGCCATGGTGGAAGAATATCAATCCATCATGAAAAATGATGTATGGGAAATAGTACCAAGACCGGAAGGAAAATCTGTGGTTACTTCCAAGTGGTTGTTCAAAATCAAGCATGCAACTGATGGAAGTATTGAGAAATACAAAGCGAGATTTGTGGCTCGTTGTTTTCCTCAAAAGGAAGGTATTGACTATGATGAAACATTCACACATGTTGCAAGGTATACTTCCATCAAGACCATCATATCTCTCGCTTCAGTTTTGGGTTGGAAACTTCACCATACGGATGTAAAGACTGCATTTCTAAATGGTCAAGTTGAGGAACAAGTATATATAGAATAGCCAGAGAGTTTCGTGGTTCAAAGAAAGGAATCACATGTGTGCAAATTAAATAAAGCACTACATGGGCTGAAACAGGCACCAAGAGCCTGGTATGCGAGAATCAACAACTGTCTTCAAAGCTTGGATTTTTCCAAGAGTGCAGCTGATCCCAATCATTATTTTAAGGTAATAGAAAATCATCCTCTAATTTTGATTCTATATGTTGATGATTTATTTCTTACTGGAGAGGAACAACTGATAGCTCAGTGTAAGAGGGAGCTCACTTTTGAATTTGAAATGAAAGACATTGGACTCATGCATTACTTCCTTGGATTGGAGGTATGGCAAAGATCAGATGAAATTTTCCTTTCTCAAGGGAAGTATACAATTGATATATTTCGCAGATTTGGTATGCTAGATTGTAAGCCCATGTCTACACCCATGGTATTTAACTTAAAGAAGTTACATGAGTCAGATTCTGGATCAGACTTTGTGGATCCATCCTTGTATAGGCAACTTATTGGATCCTTATTGTATTTGATCCATACAAGGCCTGATATATGCTTTGCTGTAAGCGCCTTGAGTCAGTTTATGTCTGAGCCAAGACACAAACATTGGATTGCTGCTAAACATATTCTTAGATATTTGAGAGGATCCATTGCGCATGGACTTAGATACACTTCCACTGGAGGAGTGTTGCTTCATGGTTATGCTGATTCAGACTGGGCTGGGAGCTCAGTGGACCGAAAGAGTACTTCCGGATATTGTTTTAGCTTGGGTTCAGCTATGATATCTTGGTCAAGCAAGAAACAGAGCTCTATAGCACAAAGTAAAGCTGAAGCAAAATATATAACCAGTAATGCAAGAAGAGAAGCCGTGTGGCTGAGAAAGCTTATGTCTGGGTTGTTTTAAGAGAGGTTAGAAACAACTGTTATCCATTGTGATAACTAGAGCTGTTTAAAATTTTAAATCTCACAGAGAACCCAGTCTTCCATGACAGATCAAAGCATATTGAGATGAAATATCATTTCATCAGAGAAATGGTCCAAAGACGTACCATCAAGCTGCAATACATTCGTACTGATGAGCAGATAGCAGATATTTTGACTAAGCCTCTGTCTCTTGGAAAATTTGTGTACTTCCATGACAAGCTTGGTATGGCAGAAAATGTGTCCCTCACTAAGAGGGAATAGCAGCATCAGAAGACATTCTCCAATGTGAGGCCTTAAGTGGCCACCCTGAAACTAGCCAGGGAGATTTGGAGAATCAATCAGTCTTGTGAGGTATCGACAAAAGTTAGAGGGAACGTACAACCTCTGTGAGTCAAACCAAAAGTCAAGACGATCGAGATGCTATGTAAGTCTAATGCAAAAGTCGGGGGGAACTTACAACCTCTGTAAGCATAGACAGACTAGTGCAAAAGTCAGGGGGAACATACAACCTCTGTGAGCCTAGTCAAGTCTTGTGAGCTTTGTGTGTCAAAGCAAAAGTCAAGACAAGTCTTGTGAGCTTTGGGTGTCAAAGCAAAAGTCAAGACAAGTCTTGTGAGCTTTGTGTGTCAAAGCAAAAGTCAAGAGAAGGAAATGTGAAAAATTCTCCTATGTCTTCATGATGAGCTATGAGCATTCCTTAGGGACTGGCCACCCCTAAGTGAAATAGCTCTAGCAGTTGACCATGGTTAAGGAGAACTGGATAATCACATTCCATGATCCTTATCTGCATAAGGATACAAAACTTCTTGTGATATATTGATCCTGTCAACAAGTTAATGATTGTATGCAATAGAAAGAACTGTGTGGATGTGGATGCTTGAAGAATACCCTCTTTGCTGAGAGGGAGTGTTAAAATGTAAAGCAGCTGCAGAGGATATTCCTCAAGCAGCTTCAAGCTGCACCCTTAAGCTACCCTCTTAAGCTGCCCACTTAAAACTACCCCCTTGCCAACTGTCCCTTGCCTTAACCACCCTCCTCTAAAGTAAGTCGGCCACCTCTCCTAGCTAAGTCGGCCACCTACTCTAGCTCCTATCCTATGCTAAGGCAACTCTAACCTAAAAGGTTATCCTAACCTAAAACTCCTAACCTAAACTCTTTACTATTTAAAGAGAGGGAGGCGCCTACTTCTCATTCATTCTTGATATCAGTTTTGTATATCAATTTGTCTTAAGAGTTCTGTACTCAAGTTTTTGAGGGAGAAACTAAGGTTTTTTTCTAAGTGAGCAGTGTTATCACACAGTTTATAGTTGGAGTAAAGGATGGATGAATGAAGGGCAAACTGGCGAAACTGAGACTATCCTACCACTGTCGCCTCAATTGGATAGCTCTTTCTGTTTAGGGTGGTAGGCCCAGGGGAGACATCCCTGGTGACTTGGGGTTTTGAGAAGGCAAAGGGTTAAAGGCTAAGTATAATATTCCCCCCTCACAAGTCACCACCGATCAGAAAGTCCGGCTTTAAAAGCCAATAAAGATAGAAATAACCAGAAAGTGTACTTGCCCGAGACAAAGCAACAAGGAAACTATACATGTGCAAGAACACTTGCTGGTTAGTACTTCATATAATAAAAGACTTTATGATAATAAGCAATTGACCAATAAGTAATGAAGCAAATCAACGATGTATAATAGCAATGATTACAATATATCACTTCACAATAAATGCTAAAGAAGAAACTTCACAATGTATAATGGCAATTTATCATCAATGTAATAGTACCAACATTAGAAGCAACACTTCAGCCAATCATTCAATTGCTTTAAAGATAAAATAAATGTTGCATGGATATGATTATAGCATAAGTAAATGATAGTAGCAATAAGGTTAGTGAATGTTAGTCTAAGCTAGGGTTAGAAGTAGTTAATGATTGTTCAAGAATATTTAGAAGTTGTGTATGATCAAGGTACTCAACATAAGAAGTCTTAGATCAGTGCGTTATTAGGGCAAATGGAGTCAAAACAACTGCAAATGTTGAAGGGCCGAAATGATAGTGATGGGGCTAAAGACAAGAGGGTTAGATGTTGAAGTGTTGCTAAGGCAAGGCCTCAACAATGAAACCCTAGGGGAGAAAGACTCATTAAGGTGTAGAAACCCTAGGCCTTAATGCTTTCTCCTCCTTCTTTAGCTCATTGACAAGATAAAAACGACTAGCTTGAGTAATAAATGGTAGGGCCTAAGACAAGAGAGTTTGAAGATGAAGTGTTGCTAAGGCAAGGCTTCATCAATCAAACCCTAGGGGAAAATGGCTCACTAAGGTGTAGAAACCCTAGGCCTTAGTGCGTTTTCCTCCTTCTTAAGCTCAAAGGATAAAGTAAAACGACTAGGCTAGAAGAGTAGAGATAGAGTGTTGCTATGGCAAGGCTCTATCTAACTTCAACAAATAAAAAATGGCTCTTAACTTAACTTAGTAGGGACATGAGACAAGGACACCAACATGTGCTTGTCCCCTAGGGTTTAATCCAACAAATTATAATAACAAAATGCAAGTAAACAAGATCATAACCATTCAATAAAGAAGTGTTGCAGAAATTCACTTACATTAACCAAGAATTCATATAGCCAAACCCTAGTTGTAAACCTTCCACCAAGAAAATGCCAAAAATAGCCAAGAAAAGCCTCCTTCAACAAGTGCGCTTCAATTTTCAGCCAAGAACCCTAAAGGAGGGCGCAAATTTCAGACCTCACACAAGTGTGAGTGAAAGATGATGTTTAAAAAGAGAGTTTTGCTCTCTTACTTATATAGTACAAATGACCTTAATTAAATTTTAGGTCACCAAAAGGCCAACAAGGCCAAAATACCAAATAATACTGTTTTACATTAAATGTCATAAATTAAACCCTAATCAAGAAAAAGTAAGACGCCATGCCCTTTCTAGGGTGACGTTAGCCCTTTTTAGGGCAGCATAGGCCTCCTGGAACAAAACGTTAGCCCTCCTTGGGCCTCTCAAGCTGCCACATGTGCCACAACTGCCATAACTGCCTCCCCAAAACATCCATAATGCTGGATGACATCATAGGCATACTAGATGACGTCATGGGCCTTCCGAGGCCAACGTCCCAGTGGAGAGGGCACAACCCCCCTGGGTAAGGCTCTGTCGGGGTGCCTCTGTGGAACATCCTCTTCCTCCGTGCAAACCCCTCTATCCTGTCTCTGCCCCCTGGTGGGGTCTCAACATCCATCTGGTGGGCTCTTCAGCCCCATGGAGGTCCGAACTAATCATCTCCCCATGTGTACCTGTCCAATATGGTACCTGTCTGTCGGGTATGATCCTGCACATCAACAGATACGCCCTCCATGGGCTCATAAGTTATAGGGATCATAGCAATGTCAATCACATCTAATCATCAATTTTATTAAACATGTGCATAAAACCCCTCTTACCCAGTCAAGTGCTCAAAGACATTATACAAATCTGCAAGGCAAGTTTGGAGGAAGTGACAGGGCGTCCTATTGGGTTAGTGTCCACTGGAAATGCGATGTTTCCGGGAGAGATCAAATCCAAGTCATGTTAATGGGTGAGGTGGATAAGGGATGTCCTGACAAGGGGTGTAGTGATAGCAGGGAAATGCAAGGCTTACCTGTGGGTGCCTTTGTAGAAGGCGAGCTGCACCTGTCATGGATGCAAATGTTTCCAAGCCCATTAATGCCTTTTATTCTTTATTCTTTATTGCTTTTTCTTTCAAGAAGCTAATCAGGGGACACTACCCTGGCGTGGTAACCAACTGCTAGTAGTGTCATACCGCTAGATGCCCATGGAGCTAATAGGCTGGCTTGTGATGAGACCCCCTATCCTCTAACTAGGTCTTGTTTTATCATTTTTTATGGGTCCCTTTGTTTTTTGCTGAGAAGCCTTTATTGCTTTCTCGGGGATCCTTGGGCAAAGCATCTCGAGGTTTTATTTCTTTAGGCTTTTATCTTTTGCCAGCTGCTTTTACCTTCTGGACCTTTAGCCCCTTCTTCCCACAAGGCAAGGTGCAACCCTTAAATGATTGGCCAACCCAATGTCCGGACCAATGTAATGGGATGGATGAGCGGGAAGTAAGATGGAAAGTGGTAAGTATGACGGGAGCGGACGATGACTTTTCATGAATCCCCCCAGTGGCAACTCAAAACCTATGGGCACATGCTTACTAGGGTATCCTGTCATTCCCCCTAGACATGGTCAAGTGGATAAGTATAAGATCCAAGCGCTTGTTAGAAACAAAAAGAACTAGATGCACATATTCAAAGGTTTTGAGGATCAGAGTGACACATACCATGATACCCAGACTCATTACCTCATGGACCAAGATCCATCTCTGCTACTGGACCAAGCCGAGGTGATGGATGCTGCTGCTGCTGACAAAGTGGAGGAGCTGAAAGGAAGAAAAGATGGGCCCTCTAGGGCCATGCTCAAGTCAATCTGGCTCTCAGTACTCCATGTCTAGGACATGTGGGTCTCGAGACATAATCTCCTTAGTTATCCCTAAAGTGGGGGATAACAAGTAGCTAAGGATTTTTCTGAAGGAGCAACTAGCATATTCAGAGGCAACAACTAGACTATTTCTGGGCAACAACTAGCAGTTGATAATCTATTTTGTAGCAACCTTCTTTCACTCTCTTCTAAGAGATTTTCTGGACAACATCTAAGAGTCATTTTGGGAAGCAACTGAGACACTCCTATAGCAACAAATTTACTCTGTTCTGAAGGTATTCTAATAACAACTAAAGGCTGTTCTGTACAACAACTAAAGGACCTTATCTGAGGGCTATAATACTCAATTCTGGGTAGCATCTTTCACTTATTCTGAGGCAGCCTTAAGAGCAATCTAGAGTCAACCATTAAAGGGCATATTTCAATCAGCTCAGCTATAGTATAAGCTACAGGTTTGAGGGCAGTTTTGTAATAGAGACTTAGTGCTATCTTAGTCACCGGGTTCGTGTTCGTGTTCGAATTCGACAAGCTTGAAGTTCGACAAAAATTCGACCCTCAAAATTTTGGGGATAAAATTCGGCATTAAGTTCGAAAGACTATAAAATTTGAAAAATAAAAAAATATATATATATAATAAATTCTTGAAAAATAAAAAAATATATAATAAAATTTAATGTATTATTTTATTGTAGTGTAAGTTGTAGTCACGAATTAGAATTATTTCACTGCAATCACGAATTATTTTATTGTAGTGTAAATTGTAGTCGAATTATTTTACTGTAGTGTAAACTGTAGTGTCATTTTACAAATTTGAATTTTAACTATAGTGTCATTTTAAAAATTAGAATTTTAATTGTAATGTAAATGGTAGTCACGCTATTAGAATTTCACAAGTCACGGTAAACTGTAGTTTGGACTCTGTCCAGATCGACATCGGGCAGAACCACACGCACCTGGACTTAATACTATTGGCCGCACACATCACTCGTCACTGCTCAGTCGACTGTAATTTGTTGGGGTATGTATTGAAGGCTGAAGCGACCGTCGGGTTACACTTACGGTATGTTGGACAGTCGAGAGTAGAGTGATTGTTGGCATATGCGCATATGTTGGCCGCTGGACAATGGATTCGACTGCGACTAGAGGGCGAGGGCAAAGACAATGGATTCGACCGCGACTCGAGGGCGAGGGCAAAGATTATGGTCGCGAGCAAATATTTGCAAGTCAAATGGAGCCGAGTTGCCGGTGGAAGAGAATGGAAATGAGGCTGGGCGACAACGCTTAGGTTTTTAGATTGTGGGTTGTGCATTTTTTATTTTTTTAACTATACCCGCACGAACCTCATCGAACCCTATGCGAATTTGGGCGCATTTATTTGGATTTAAGTATGGATTAGAGTTCAACATTAAAGTCAGCTTGAAGTTCGACGAATTTCATCCAATAAATTCGGGATCAGATAAAAATCGGCGAATTTCGAATTTTATGCTTGAAAATCGCCGAACCCGGTGACTAAGAGTGCTATTGCCTTGAAAATTTATTGTACTTGATTGACTGATCAATATATCACATAAGTTTGCAGGGTTTTCTTCCCCTTGAGGGTTTCCCGGGATAAATATTTGTGTCTGTTGAATTATACAGCTTTGGAAGCTATTTTCCCTATTGTAACTAACCATGTAAATAAAGTTTTGATATAGTGTTAACTTTATGTCAAGCATCAAACACATGACAAGTGTCAACCTTATGCCAAGACAACCATATGCCATGTG
>ML777333.1:1540419-1571338 GCA_009831015.1 Picea engelmannii | reverse complement strand
ATTACCACACATTTTGTCACCCAAAAATGTAAAGTCCAAAGCACCTAGGTGAAGACTTGTGGAACTAAGAGGTTGGTCACTGTTACCTCAACAACTCTCTTCTGCACTTTAGGCTAGGGTAAAATGGAATCCTAACTAAAGGGGGCTTCACTATGGGTTACTAAACTTAATGTGTATGTAGTGGGAGTATGAGAAAGCTTAGCAACATGAACAAAAATGAAAAACATGGAATTGAGTTTATTGTTGGTGAGTGTTGGACGAGAGGGATACTATTGCCTTACTTGCTTGGGCAATGGACTCATATAGAAACTTCAGAGGGCGGTTCTAAAATGGATTAGGGGACAACAAGCAATCAATTGATGTACATACTGATACTATAACCCCTAAATTGGTTGCTTGATTTACAAATGTAATGATGGAGAGGGTCTATAACGAATCCACTACTCAAGACAAACTCTAAGGGTGGCCCTGACCAAAGACTATCTACAAATACACCTAATCATTTGATGTAGAGTGTATAATGTTTTCATCTTGAAGGTAAATGACACAAAAGGGAGATAAAAGGTAGGAAACCATTTACCCTAGCCCTTTCCAATATGATAGCCACACCTTTCTTTGGCTCTTGATTTGTCTTTGTCATCCATGCACCTGGAAACAAACTTCCAATATAGTGCCTAGAACAAATATCCACACATAAAGAAATTGTTCAAATATTACAACATAGCTTAGACAAAGTAAAGACAACTTGTATTCCAATAGCTTAGAGCTTTCATTTACACCAAAAGTAACTAAGTCAACAATAATAGAATATAGGAGTTAGTTACAACAACTTTCTAGAAATAGAACCAAAAGATGATGGTGTCTTCTTTGCTTGAGGATAGACCAAGTCTAGGCTCCAAAAATAGCAAGTGGATGCCTATCCATAAGTGCGCCCTCCTAGATGATGTATCCATGTGTAAGATAGACATGAAATAATGTGGAAAACTCAATCCATGAGTAGATGTGCAAGCAATCATCCTTATCCACACATGTGGGATGTAGATTAGGTCGCTCCATGAGTAGAATGAGTCAATAGGTGTCCAAGTGGCAATGTATGCATGATCCCAAGATAGAAGTAATGATGGAGGACCAAATAGACACTCAAGTAGTGTGAGCACCCTCATCAAGATAACATAGAAATGTGTGCAAGGTGACCTCATCCATATGCATGTGCTATCACCATCCCAAGGTGGAAATCCTCCAAATATGTGGGTGACCCCAAGAAATGGCATAGTAACATGTGCAAGATAATTTCCTCAAGTGAATAGATGCCTCTAAAAGTGGAGCACTCAAGTGGAATGTGCCACGTCATCAAACCCAAACTCCAACGTGTAACCAACCTCAATGGATGTGCCGTGAAACCCGCTAAGTGGCATGCGTGGCTCCAAAGTGTATGCAATCACCATAGATCAAGGTAGATGAGGTGGATCTCAAGGTAGAAGGTTGATCATCATCAAATAGACACCATAGATCAAGTGTCATGTCATCAATAACCCCAACATGTGTATAACAACCACCATCCATAGCCTAGATCCATGAGAAATGCCTCCACATTTGTGCAAGCAAAGGAGTGCTCCACGAAGATGAGGTATAAAGTAATTGCCAAGTGCAACCTCAATATGAAAATAGAACCAAGAGCCAAGTGCTCAAGTGCCAGAGTCAAGTGTACAACAAGGAGTGGGTTGCCCCCTCCAATCAAACCCCAGGATCCTAGAAAACCATGATGCAGAGGAACATTCCACTAAAGCAAGTGTCTGTCTCATAGAATGTGACCTCAAGACCTCAATAGACACCATAAAGTCCAAGGCGCTGTCACCAAGAGTGCCATATCATCCATCACCATGATCAAGCTGAAAAACCCCTATACACTGAGCCAAGTGTTGAAAATCCATGATGGGACAGGGTTCTCTACAAAAGCAAGTGTCTATCTACTCAAGTATCATCATGAGGCCATACTAGACACAAAAAATCCGGAGTTCCCCCACCCAAGATGCCACATCATCACTCCTTCAATAGGTTGAAAAATGACCTAAAAATGGTGCCAAGTGCTGAAATCCCAAAGAACAGTAGAGTGCTCCCCAAAATCAAGTGTCTATTCTATCAAATATGGATATAGGAACGTAATAGACACAAGATCCTAGGACGCTCTTTCCAATCAGTGTGATGCCTCCAACCATGCCAATATAGCCCTGAAACCCTAGATCACTGAGATATGTGCTGAGGAGGTGAGTGATCTGCATGAAAGGTAGTCTATATCATCAAATATCACTGTACGCGTATAATAGGCACACTAGGAGCTAGAGCTCTCCATCAGAAACTCACATCTCCGTACCATCATCAAACCCCCCAAGGTACTCCAAAACATGCCCAAGAGGTGAGCACTCCACTAATTTGGTTGTCTATCTAGTCAAATATCATCATCAGAGTAGAATAGACACCTCACAAGCAAGAGTGCTCCAATACAAGAGCCAAATAGCATGTCATCACCAAATTCTAGCTCAATCCACCCAAGGTGCTCCAAAATGTGGCAAAGAGGAGAGTGCTCTACTACAAAGGTTGTCTAACTTGCTAAACATCATCATGAAAGTACAATAGACATGAAAAATACTAGAGCTCTCCTCTAGAAGAGCTCCATGTCAATACCTTATCACAAATCCTAGGCACACCTTGCTCTAAGGGCCTCCTTTATAGTCATCTGTTTGCCTTCCTTAGTCTCTTGTTTTGTCTTCTTTTTCTTAGGGATATGTATGATTTTTTTCCTACTGATGGATCATGGAGGTTGTCTTGAATCTAGGACTAAAACTCCTTCTATCCTAGAGTCATCTTTTATGGGTTTATCCTTTCTTGGTCTAAGCTTATAGCGAGATACATTTCTCCCACAACTTCTTCTAGCTCCAAGTCCTTTTCATCTCTAGAATCTCTACTAGCTAAGGATAATGATTATGATCCTCGATACACTGGTGGCATATCTAATTAGGAAAGAAACCTATGGGAATCTTGTAGGTCTTTCAGATTCCTATTGTCCATGTTAGAGTTTAATAGAGGCATCTCTACCCAAAAGGGCTATCCCAAATTGGAGCTTTCTTAGATTGAATATCCTCAAGCTTATCCAAATACTCAAATAATAGAGAAGGAGAATAAGGAATATTATCGATCTTACCTCTTTTTGGATTCGAGCTTGGGAAACCATTTATGGTGTCTACGGATGTACTCTCCAGTGCTTCCTCATTTTGCTTGTCATTTTCTCTTGATACTCCTTCAACTTGTTTTTGTTCAACAGACTTCTCCTTACAAACAGGTTCCACAATACCCCTTTCTTCTGCGATTCTGACTGAGGATTTTGAAACATTCTTAGATTCCGTGTTCTGCCTTTCCTTTGTCCTCCGAATCTTTCTCCTGCTTGGATTAGGACATTCTCTCCACATATGCCCAATCTCATGACAGTTTAAACATGCAAATGGAACATTCCAGTGGTCCAATGTTTGGCTGAATTTCCAATTTCCCCACTCTATCTCCATTTCTTCTAGCAGACCCTCCTTAAGATCCTTTTCTACCAGATTTTTGACTACTCTTTTATCCACTTTAACGTCGAAATCCTCCTCTACATATATAAATTTCCTCAGATCTCCTCCCAATGCCTTCAGTACATCTTTGTTTCATAGTTTCATCGGCAAACCTGACATCTTCACCTAGACTGGCTGAACTTGTAAAACTTCCTTCCATGGGTCAAAACCTGGCTCCCATTTTTTATGTCCAAAACAGAAGCCCCCAAATACCATCTCTTTGCTAGAATCTTCTCCATATCCTCCCTTGAATGGAATTCAAAGACCAACCATCTGTGAATAAGTATATGGAACACTAACAACCATGCTTTCATTAGGGTTTCAGACCATGCTTTCAGTACTTGCTTTCCATTACTTGTTTTCCCATAAACCAGTCTATAATGGTTCTTTCCATTAGCCATGCAATACCTTCCCTACCAACATCCTCTCCAAGAACCAGTTTAACCTTATCTCTTCTGGTCCCAATACTCTTACGCTTCTGTTTCTTCTCAAAGCCAGATTTTGCAATGAGATATTTTCTCTTGAATGCTTCACCTTTGCCTCTGGCTAGTTCGTCAATGGACAGTGCTCTGAAACCCCTCCTTTACTCATTCAACTTCTTCTCCGATCCCTCTAGCTTCCAGAATGAACCTCCTTCTTTCATCAACAGTAAAGAGTCCTGCCAATCACGCCTAATCAATGTGACACCCTACTCCCGTCGGCTCATCTTTCCGGATTAGACTTCCTTAACGATTGTATTTCATTGACCTCATTTGAGATCTGGTGGCATATCATGTTATCCCTGTCACCTTTAATGTTTGGTACCACATTCCCTTTTGGATTATCAGTCTTAGGCTTATGGTTTCCAAAGTGTATAGAGTTGTCTAGTGGCTCCTCCTTGTTGATGTCTTCACAAAAGGCCCTAGACCCTTTCCATATTTCCACTAGTTCATCCCTTGACACAAAGGTTGATTTTTGGAAGGTCTCTTCTTCATCCTCTATATAATCACCTAGCTCTTCCTTTATAATGCCCTAGCCCAGCATAATCTATTTTCCTTTTTAAATATTAGACAATTTTTTTCTTCGTAATGTGATCATGAAGGAGTGTCTGGATGTGTGTTGGTTTGTTTTAAAGCTCAGTTTCAAATCATGTTTGATATTTTTGTGAGGTTAGGGTTAATGTTGATTCAACCATGGATTTCTGGGAGGCTGTATGCCTCAGATGCTAAAAGTTGGATTCTGACCCTTGGATTTTTTCTTCACAATAGGTGTGGGCTGTGGCAGATTCAAAACGCCAAGGTTTTCTTGGATTCAAGGAGTTTGTTATGGCAATGCAGGTTTTTACTGATTTCTTTACTCTTGGTTTTGTAAATACATATATAGTACCTAGTCTTGAATGGAGATTTGTGTCCTAGTAATTGCCTGGACTGTGATGAACAGATAATTTCTCTAGCACAGAGTGGGAATGAGATAACTGCTGACATTCTGAAGAATACAGGTGAAGGTTTCTAGAGGTTTAAATTTTTTTGTGCATCTCTTGCAACATATTACGTTGATCAGATGTTACTTCTATTGCCTTCTACCTTATTTCTTCTCTTACAATATAAATCGATAGATAATTAGTAGTATTGATCCTGTATCTTTATAGTTAGAAAGTTCTCCCTTTACTAATACAGGCTGGTTGATTTAATCTAATTTATACATCAGATGTGGAGAATATCAGTCCTCCAGCAATGGAAGGGTTGGATGAGATGATATCTGTATGTGTTCTTCTGAATATTTCTGCTTTCTTTTGATTTCTCCAAAGACATTCATTCACGATTTCATATCTAGTTCTGAATACAATGTTGCATTATTTTGGAACTGGAAATGTACAGAAAGGAAGACGTTCGCCCATAAAAAGGGGAGCAGATTCAAATGGTAATGATATATTTTGTTATGGTAAAGATTTGAGTGAACTTATATGATCCACCCTAAAAAAGAACTGAAATTTTGGTATCTAGTTTCTAATTGTATGAAATGTGTATGATGTTAGCAGGCACATCAACTCGAGCACAGATGGAGTCAGCTCAGTGGTTTACGTCAAAATCTACAAAGAAGGTATTTTGGTAATGAAATGAAGTTGTGGCACTTTTGTTGCTTTTTGAAGTGATGGAAGTGGACCATCTTCTATCAAGACTTTCTCTTGTTCTGTAAGAGAATGCATCACAGTAACTAATTTCTTTTAAAAGAAAATATATCTATCAAGTGGCTTTAGATAAGATAAGATAAGATAATTTTATTAATGTCGAACAACTGACCACAAAAGTAGGTCAATGGGACTAAAGGATACATCCAGTGTGAATACAATGTGGGAGTGCAAAAGCAGCTCCTATATAATGAGAGAAAGAAAGATACAATAAAACTGAAAGTATAGTCTAGGTAACTATCTGACAAGGCCAAGCACTAAGTCTAGCTAAGACCAAAAATAAAGTGTAGATGACAGTATCATAGGTACGGTGATACAAAAGTGTGAGTGTCCAAGGATTATATTTCTATATTTTTTTATAAATACATTCAAGCTTGCCAATGGATTGCATTTTGATATCAAGATCTAGCCAAAACTTGTTATATTATAAATGCCTTATAGTTGTGAATAGAAAGCTCCAAATCGAAGTACCTTCGGGTGAAATGTAAACATAATGTATTTTTGCAATCTAGAGTGCATTGAGTATTAGTTTTTTTTCTCTTTCATGGTTGTTACAGGCCCTGTTCTAAGGACATTTGAAAAGCATTTTAGGTGCGTTTGAGGGTGTTCCTACGTGCCTGAGAAGCTTAAAGAAAATTTGGCCTGCTTGTTGTATACCAAGATCTTGGAATACACAAATGTTTACTAGATTTTAGTTTTAATGTTATTTAAGTTAGAGTTATAATCTTAAGTCAGATGACGCTGGGACATGGGACACTTCTGGACACAAGGATACATCGACCTTTGAAATGTGACACCAGGGACACATTTAATATATATATATATAGGTCACATATCCCAAGGAAAACCCCTAGGCACTTCCCCTCATTCTGAGGATGATACCCAGGATAAATGCTAGAATCTTCAGGACACAAGGCCAGGTCAACAACACTCTAACATTGTGCAGGTGAAGGAGAAAACCAGATTTCACATGCCCTAGATTCTGTTTTGCCCCCCTGCATGTCTGACACCTCTGGACATGCTAGGGCATGTGTTGGACATGAGTTTGTCATGTCTCTTGTTTTACGACATGTGTCAAACATGTGTCTCAGCATGTCACGTGTCCGACACATGGAATACGGACATGCAGGTCCTGGGGGACATGTCATTTTTCTTAGGTTATAATGTAGCTCTTACATCATTCTTTTTCATTTAATTTGATGTTGTAGTGTGCGGTGAAAAGAGGGTTGTTTAATTTTTAAATATTTCAATATCTGTTCAGAGGTTAAGATTTTTCCAGGTTGGACCCTCTCCATCATACAATTGAGGGTATTGTTTGATCTTGGTACTACTTCTCAACTGTGTATTCGAGCTGATTTCAAATATTTATCTGATATCATAAATTTGAAAAATCATTATGGTGGTGCTTCTTACCAGCAAGACATTATGCATAAAAACTGAAACATGTTTTCTGAAATCTGCATACTGTTAGTGCAGTTGAAAGATATGTGTGCTTCACAAACAGTTTTCAAGTCTATAGTTCAGTTGTAGTTCTAAATAGGCTTTTTGCATGGTAGATCATTTTTCTTTCATTAGTGTGGGTTTACATTGTTTCCTTTCTAACTTCTCATGATCTACAAATTCAGGTTGCATTGAACTCGGTGACATCAATAATTGATGGTTTGAAGAGGCTATATATAGAGAAGCTAAAGCCATTGGAAGTTACTTACCGATTCAATGATTTTTGCTCACCTATACTGGTACATATTGGTGCTCTGAATATTGATATGTGGTGATTTAAACTGGATAGCCTATTACGTGAACAACATACATGATCAGGAATCTGCTGTTTTGGCATTTCAAGATTCTATGCAACTAACATACAAAGTTATCTGAAGCCCCTTTGATGCAAAGTTTACAATGAGGCTTACACAAGAAAATAATTTCCTGCTTCACTGGTCATTCATAATTGTTATTTTTCTTAATGTTTTAAAATTAGCATGAAATTGGAGAAATTTATATTATTTTGTCCTTGGAAGAGGGATGTCCAATCCCTTTCAATAAATTATATAGCAGAGGATTAATAATTCTTGCTGTTGGTCAATTTTGGCATTACAGACCAACAGTGACTTTGATGCCAAGCCAATGGTTATGCTTTTAGGCCAATATTCTACTGGAAAGACAACATTCATCAAACACTTACTAAGAACAAGTTATCCAGGTAAAATGTTAAACCTCTAATTGGACTTAGTAATTCATTTGTTCGTTGGATTTGGTATTAGAACTAGTATAGAAATAAGTAATATGTATTTGACATCTTCTGCTGATTGGTGCAGGGGCTCACATTGGACCAGAGCCAACTACAGATCGCTTTGTTGTTGTGATGGTATGGTGGTCATTGTTTGGTTTTTTATTTTCATGTCTCGGATTAAATATAAAATCTTTATTAACAGTGGGAGAAGTATTCACAATATGAACTGTATGTGATGTGGATTGCAAATATTCACATGATTAAAAATGCTATTAGTATTTAATCACTGTGGTTTGGAAGCCAATTTTTCAGGTTTATGTGTGTGTGTAGGTGTGGATTGCTAATACACACATGATTGAAAATGCTAGTATTATCTAACCCCTGAGGTCTGGAAGCCAATTTTTAAGGTTTTAATTATTGCATACTGTAGCTTATTATTTATTGATTTGTCAACTTAGTTCTATTATCTGGTGTTGTGGAAGGTGCTTTGGTTGTCTCCAATGTCTGTTTTATTCTACTTCTACCACTCAAATAGTGGTACTGAAGCCAATCTATTCAAACTCGGACCGAGTTGACTTGGACTCGGTCAACTCGGCTGAGTCAAACCCTTACCATACCAACTCAGCCCTCCAGATGACTCAGGGGACCGGTTTGGTACCAAACCGGCCGAGTCAAGGCTTGACTCGGCTGGTTCGGTACTAAACCGGTACAAATCGGTCAAGTAGGTACTAGTAACTAGACCCCACCAACATGCAAAATTAATTTTTTCATTAAAAGGGTTTGACCAAAAACGCTGGCAATTAATGGTAATGTTAAATTTCCTTTATCTTCCACTACCCTAGATCTTCTCCATGGTTTTCATTTAGAAACATTGCTTTATATCCCAACCTGTCAGTGTAGATTCCCAGTGCTGGATTCTTGGACCATTCCATTTTATCATCTTCATCTCTGATTCTAACATGACTTATCTTAAGTTTTTCTATATATGACCCCCACCTCTCTCCTTCCATTCCTTTTAGATCCAACAAGTCTGCATTTTTCCAGCCTTGCTGCCATATATATGTGAGTTTTGGATAAGCTGCCCAGGCCAAGTTAAAAATACCCCTCTTGAAGAGAGTCAATCAGACTTTCAGATAACTTGTATGCATCTCAATTCTCCACACCCCATCCATGGCTCATCCCCTATGTTTTGTGGGTTTTGTTGCAATGGAGAGCAAAAATCCCTTTATACTATATAGCTGGTTGCTGAGCTAACAACAGACAAGTGTGAGTTTGTGGGACAAGCACAAGAGTAATGATAGCTACTAATCAAGAAGAAAGCAGAAGTATTATCAAACTATGAATTTAATAATAAGAACACCATTATAATTACAAAGAAATGGGGGGAAGCAACAATATTTATATTATTGTCCAATGGAAAGACATAAAATATGAAATGTCACTTTGATGAGTAGATGCGAGCAAATGGGATCCAAAGCTCTCCTTGGGAGGATCCTTTTCCTCCTTTGAATGCTCTCTCTAACTTTGGTGGATGTGGAAACCTTGCGTCTTTAGATGGAAAGCTAACAAGCAAGCATGAAGGCAAGGAAGGAAGAAATGAGAGAATAAGAGGTATGGTCTCCAAATTCATTCCTTCAGCATAAGCTTGCATTTGATTTCCTCCTTACAGTGCAGCCCCATGGCTTTCTTTTATAGGCAAAATTGAAGCTTCAATGGTGAACTAGTGCCCATGTGAATGCTCCTCATTCACTAGTGGGATCTCATGTGCTTGATAAGACCTCTTGGGAGGTCAAAGGACCAATCATTCATGAGGTGGGAGCTCGAACCAGTCTTGTATGCCAACCAAGTGCCGCACAAACATGTCCTTTTGCATTAATGCACTGTAGAAGTAGCTGAATTCTGCTTTTATAAGGGTCGTGCGGATCATGAAGGATTTTCTATGTGACTTGCGCAACAAATGGATGAACCACTGCACAATTAAAGAAGCAGTCAATTGAAGGTTTGACCTTGCTTAGTAGGGTGCCAAATAGCCTAGAGGTAATATGATGTGCTGCATTATGTAAATTATTGTGAACTAGTGATGTCTTCCAATATGGTCACCTGAATGTCGTAGGTGAGCGAAATTGAGGTGATAATAGTTGCCCCTAATGTGTGAGGTTAGGAGCATCTTGTATAGTTCAAGGACATCATGTTTTTCTTTCCCAAATTCTTGTTTTGTAGAAAAAGATGGAGATAGATAGAGCGGACCAAGGAGAGAGTTCAGCCCTAGAAGAAGCGACGAAGCCGACTTGCAAGACAAACAAGGACAAGGTGATACATATGTATATAATATCTTTAATAAACAAGGTGGACATACCTGTGCTCGTGAAAATGTCAAAGCAAGTTACAATAGGATAAATGGGCACTAGGGGCTAGATCTAAACACCATTTTCCACACGCACGAAGATAGCTTCAATTATTGGGACATAGTGTTTTTAATTGATGATATTGTCAGGTGGACGGAGAACTACAACAAAAGAGCGTTCACAAGGAGGTGGAACTAGAACATGTTGGGGGTCACATGAAGGGTAGCTCTCACTTGAGGGCTTGAAACAACACTGAACAAGAGCCATACATGTCCGGGGGTCTTCGATTGAATCTGGAACACTGCAACCATCAATGTGTACGAACCTCCTCTATGTGATAATGGGTGGATGTTGATAATGAGAGGAATGATCAAGTCAAAGAGCAATGATGATTCTCTTTGCCCGACCTGAAGCTAGCCATTGATGATGATAATGGTGACCAACGTATGAAGTGCCTCTAAACATGCTCCCCAGAAAAAAGAGTTGATGTCTATGGAAGGAAGTTTGTTGGAGACAGGGATTGAGAAATCCCTAGAAGCCAACACGAGGCAAAAGATCACCAAGCAACCAATGTAATTGACTGATGCTTTAACAAATGCGGATGAGTTGGCCAATGAGTAGGAGACTCAAGAATTCCCTTAGACGAAGCATAAATGACGACTGACGTGGGTAGCAACCATAAACCAAATCGATTGAACTTGATCGGGTGCCAAGTTGTAAATGTTAGATTTTCTTTATTTACAGAGCAGTAGAGTTACCGGTGTTCTTTTACTTCTTTAACATTAACTTATATATCATGTACTGAGCAATAGCAACACAACAAGAGACAAAAGAACACACGAGATTTATCTTGGGAAAACCCCAAATGGGGGAAAAACCCAACAACCTTTCTTAGATAGATTCCGTTCACAAAGCAAGTCCAATCATGAACCAATAGATAAACCCTAGCACAAAGGCTAGCTCAAAGTACAACCGGAAATACCACCCTAGCTGCAGCAGTAACACCATATGGTGGTTGCACACCTTTACCAAGTGTAGCGCACAAGAGAGAGATACCACAAAGACTGAACAAGAATAACCTTTGCCATTGCAGCTACTGCGTCACCTTCCTCAAACTTGCTCCTTCCTTCTCAGTGGATGAGAGAGTGTGAGTGAGTGTGTCCAAATGAGCCAAGGTGCCTCCTATTTATAGTCTTCTTGTCTTCTTTACTGGGTCAACTTCTCTTTTGGAAAGGTATCACTTCATTGTTCTTTATTCTTCTGGACCGACTTCTCTTCTGGGGTATTTCCACATCTATTCAATGGTTCTCTTGCTTCCAGAATCTTCTTCTCGTCTAAGAAAGGCCGCCTAGGAGGGAAAGTACCTCTTGCAACTACCAAAACATCAACACTCTCTCTTAGCTAGGGAGGTATCTTTCACGATGTCTTCATCTAGCAGTCCACTGACTACTTTGTAATTAGCTGGTAGCACACAACTACTACCATGCCTTCGGTAGCTGAAATCGTCTGTCACGGTCTCCAAGACTATGTTGCAATCATCTAGTAGCACACAACTACCCATACTGTCCAGTAGTACATAACTATTGCCGTAGTCCAGTAGTACACAATTACTGCTATAGGCCTCCTAACTGTGTTGCGATCAAACAATAGCACACAACTACTTCCAAGCGATCGGGTAGTCTCCATGGAAATCAACTAGTAGCACATAGCTACTACAATGCTATCCAATCTGCTGCCAAACCATAGTAGTACATAACTACTGTCCAGTGGTACACAACCACTGCCAGTGGAACACATCCGCCGTAGTAGCACACAACTACTGTCCAGTGATACACAATCACTGCCAGTGGAACACATCCACCGTAGTAGCACACAACTACTGTCCAGAGACAAAAGGTCTCTATCTTGCAATCAACCGGTAGCTACACAAGCTACCACCATGCAGTCCAACAGTCTCTATGATTATGCAACAATCAACTAGTAGCACACAGGTACTACCATGCCATCAACCATAATCATAGTCTGCAATCCCTATGACTATGCAACAATCATCTAGTAGCACACAACTACTACCATGCCATCAACCTTAGTCATAGTCTATAACTATGCAACAGTCAACTAGTAGCACACAACTACTACCATGCCATCAACCATAGTCATAGTCGATGTCTCTATAACTATGCAACAATCAACTAGTAGCACACAACTACTACCATGCCATCAACCATAGTTATAGTCTCATCTAGTAGCACAAAGCTACTCCTATAGTCCTCATGACTATGCGTGTGATGTTTCTTCTCTCATCGGGTTCGACATTGCATTACTTTCTTAGTCACCTCACATGACTGATCTAGGGAACCCTTGGCCAAAGAGGTTAGTCGACAGGAGGAGAAACAACACACCTCCCTCTCAACGAGGGTGGGCATTCTGCATCACACCAAGCTTGTCTCTGAAGTACTCATACTTCACTCTACACAGAGGCTTGGTGAGAATGTCCGCTGTCTACTCATCCGTGGATATGTACTAGAGTCTATAGCTCTTCTCTGCACCATGTCTTGGATGTAGTGATATTTGATCTCTATGTGCTTTGACTTGTCATGAAAGACATGATTCTCTGTAAGCTTCACGCAACTTTGTTTGTCACAATGTATCAAAGTTGGCTCCAACTCTAGATCAAATATCCCTGTAAGCAGCTTCCGAAGTCACACTGCTTCACGACTTGCAATACTGGCTGCAATATACTCTGCCTCTGCTGTACTGAGTGCCACTGACGTATGAAGCAACATCCTGATGTGCTTTTCCGGTCCACTGCACTCCCTTCCTAGTCAGAGTCTGTATATACCTGCAGCTTCACATCTCCACCCGAGACATATCTCAATCCATATCCAATCGTACCACGTAGGTACCTCAACATATGTTTTGATGCCATCCAATCATTTCCAATGTACATGTCTAGGTTCAACCATGTACTGACTCAACGTATTCACTGCAAAACATATGTCCGGCCTAGTGTTCACCAGGTACATCAAGGATCCAATCAGTTGTCTGTACATTGTGGGATCCACCAAATCTGAAGATGAATCACTTAGGAGATTCAGATTTATCGTCATAGGTGTGGCCATGGACTTGCAGTCCATCATCACAAATCTCTGCAGGATCTCAACAGTATATTTTCCTTGGCTAAGGAAAATCTTATCTGGCCTCTGCCACACCTCCAATCCCAAGAAGTAATGCATCAGACCTAGATCCTTCATCTCGAACTTTGAGGTGAGGTCCCCCTTGCACCCATCTGTGAGCTTCTCATCCCCTATAAGAAACAGGTCATCCAATATCAAGGGGAAACTATCTCCAAGCTCATCAAAATAACTGTTTGGCATATCCTGCCCTGGTTGTTTGCTTAAGCCCGTACAAAGCCTTCTTCAATTTGCAGACATGAGACTCCTTCCCATGTATCTTGTGGTTGCTTAAGTACACTTGTTCTGGCTACTGGAGCAAGTGTCTCATCATATTCTTCTCCCTCTTGATGGGAGAATCCTCTGGCCTTAAATCAAGCTTTGTACATTTCTATGCTGCCATTTGCAGCATGCTTGATCTTGTAGATAAACTTGGAAGTCACCACTGACTTCCCTTCTGATCTCAGAACCAAGGCAAAATCCATATCCTAGTCCTTCTGACTGGCTTCCTCCTCTGTCACTCAAATAAGGGAATCCTCCTAGGAGGTCTTATATCTCCTCGAAGCCTCTGAAGCTTCGATCTAGCCTCATGTTTGTTAGTTCTGGAAGACGTCTCTGAATATGAGGAGGAATACTTTCTAAATGAAAGTCTCTAAGCCACTGACTCTCTCTGAGATCAGCCTCACTCTGAGTTTGCATGCTCCCTTTGAAGCTTGACTCCCTCTAAGTCTATATAATCTCCGGAGCCATCTGCTCCCTCTGCATGTGTTGACCTCATCTAAAGTCTGATCTCCTATGAACTGTTCTGGGGAGGTTGCTCCTCCCTACTGGATCCTGAGGGATGACTCCCTTTGAACTCTAGCTCCTTCAGAGCTGGTACTTAGTGGGGCTGCCTGCCTCACCACTGGTGGAACCATTTGCTCCTCCTCATGATATGGCTCATCAAGGCAATATATCTGTATCCCCCTTTGCATCTTGCAAACACCCTCATCTTATATACAAGCACACCATCCAACTTGTCTTCTAATATGAGACATTACATCAATAAGACAAAGTTAGAAATCTAAATCAGAAGGTTCAATGTCCAGGAAAATGTCAACAAGCCTAAAATCCTAAAAATTCAATTTTGACGGAAAGTCAATCTGAGAAGAGCAGTAGGTGCGCTAGAGTAGGGAAAGTTTATTAGTGATGGAGTTTGTCCCAATCAACTTTATAATAAGTGCTCAACGAGCTTGACAAATAAAACTGTGCAGCCACAAATTGCATGTGCAACGACAAATTTCAACAATGTGGCAAATCTCATGATCTTCCTTCCAGTGATTAGACCGTTCTGAAGGAAACTTGCTTTGATACCATGTTAGATTTTCTTTATTTACAGAGTAGTAGAGTTATCGGTGTTCTTTTACTTCTTTAACATTAACTTATATATCATGTACTGAGCACTAGCAGCATAAACATGAGACAAACGAACACACGAGATTTATCTTGGGAAAACCCAACAACCTTTCTTAGATAGATTTCGTTCACAAAGCAAGTCCAATCACGAACCAGCAGGTAAACCCTAGCACAAAGGCTAGCTCAAAGTACAACCAGAAATACCACCCTAGCTGCAGCAACAACACCATACAGTGGTAGCGCACCTTTACCAAGTGTAGCGCACAAGAGAGAGAGATACCACAAACACTGAACAAGAATAACCCCTGCCACTGTAGCTGCTGCGTCACCTTCCTCAAACTTGCGCCTTCCTTCTCAGTGGATGAGAGAGTGTGAGTGAGTGTGTCCAAATGAGCCAAGGCGCCTCCTTTTATAGTCTTCCTGTCCTTTTTACTGGGCCGACTTCTCTTCTGGAAAGGTGTCACTTCATTTTTCTTTATTCTTCTGGATCGACTTCTCTTCTGGGGTATTTCCACATCTGTTCAATGGTTCTCTTGCTTCCAAAATCTTCTTCTCGTCTAAGAAACGTCATCTAGGAGGGAAAGTACCTCCCGCAACTACCAAAACATCGATAGTAAAGACTTGAATGATGACTTATGCAGAAAGTGTATTAGATTTTGGAGGCCACACGGACGAGGGAAAATGTAAGGGCATGAGGAGACTCATGGATGAGGAGGACAAGTCCAATATATGGTAAATGCAAATCTCATGAACCTCACGACAGTGTTATTAGAACCGGCTTGGTCCGGCAAAACTGGTCGGTCGTGCCAGCCTTAAAGGAAAAAACAGTTGGACCGGTGGTACCGAACCATTTTTGGCTAGTTCTGTACTGAACCGGTCGGTTCCGTACCGATTTTGGCCGGTTCTGTACTAATTTCGGCTAGTTCTACACAACATTCATATGACGCACTTAAAGGGGCAGATTTCCAATTTTTTTAAGGAAAAAAACAAATTTCTGTACATTATGTAGAGTTTTAGAAACTAGAAGTTGTGTTTTCAATTTGAAACAAAAAAAAGCTCCTCAAAAGCAAAAGAAATGATCAAAACATGGTCTTAAAATGAGCAATAGGTTTCAAAACAAATTTTGCAGTGGTTGACTGATTGTATCTTCTTGGGTCTCTCTTAATTGTCCATGTATGGTGTGTCTCCATCAGTTTCACTTCATATTATATTTATCAATTTTTTGATTTGTACATGCACTTCCCGCACATATAAACTCTGGCAATTATTTTCCATGCCTTGTAAGATTTTCTAAAATGCTTTTCTATATTTTTAGTTCTGACTTCGAACACTGCAAGCAACTTCCAATATTCTCCTTGTGGAGACTTGAGAGTGAATTCCCTAAGGTTACAAGTTTAGAAAAAAAAATGAGAGAGAGATAAAAAAGAAATAATATACGTTCAAATGACTCGAATAAGAGAAGGGAAGAGCAATCACAAAATCATTCACACTAACACAAAAATTATCGTTAAGCTTTTATTTCGACATGCACTCTATTTACCCTGATATGTGCATGTGATCAAAATAGATGGAGGTATGAATAGCATACAATAATATGCCACCATTCCATTAAAGATGGGGACCTCATTACACACATGTTAACTATAAAATCAATCAAACTATAACAAAAACTGTAGTATTGCACTAGGTACTATTTTGGTTATATGCACCCTTACTTGCTATATACATGAGAATCTTTGCATATTTGTATATAAATGGTTTGGATTTGTATTGATGCACATGGATATATTTGTTTTTTTTCAAATTTCAAATATTTTATGTAGTTTTTGGTTGACCAGTTTTTTTCCTGTCTGGTCCGGTTTCGTATTTTTGGGGTCAACCGGTCCGGTCCGGTTTTCGGTTCTGATAACATTGCCCCACAATGGACCAACATACTTTGTGTAGACATGGGTGACTCTGTATGGGTGCTTTGATCATGGACGACACAGATTGCTGCTATTAAAAATAGATAACTGTTGAAGATGAAGCAAACTAAGCATTGATACCTACCCCATTTTTTTTTTTTTTTTGGATTTGTTTGGTGGATGTTTTTGTATTTTTCTTTTGATAAGAATAAAATAATTTGGATACGTTACAAACAAGGAGATGGGTGCCCAAAAATGTGACCAAGCAGTTCTAACCTACATGTGTGGAGAGAATAATGAATGATGGTGAAAAAACACAAATGGTCTACAAGTCATGGATGAGACGAGAAGTTAGTGGAATGCAACCAAGCATTAGCATAAGAAACCATAAAGAATATGAGTTGTTGAGGGGTTTGGGGAAAATAGGCTAGCATATTGATACGAGTGAAGTATAAGGATTTCTCTATGATGGTAACTATGTGGACTTCCAATCCTAAAGAGGCGAGAAGTAACATGGGTGCCAACATGCAACGGGGTTACTTGACTGAGGCAACCCAAGGAGGTGGAGTACTACTGCTCGACAAGAGTTGAAGGCAACTTGATTAGGTGAGGTTACTTGTCCGGGTGGAAGGGAACGTAAAGGCATATGCAGGGGGATCAAACAAGGCAAATGAGAGGTAGTTTGGCAAAAAATACTAAGAATCTCGACTCTATATCATGATGAATTAGTAATTGGAAAAGGTTAGGAATGCTTTAGTGATGGACTCAAAGTTGTTATGAGAACCTACTGCCTTGTCAATATACCATTTTGCGGCCACTCTAGTGAGAGTGTGTTGAAATAACGTAAGTCAAATAGAATCATCCATGATGCTATTAAAGGAGCACCATGTATGAAACATCATAACATGGTTGGAGGGATCTTCTCCAGATCATCCCTTGAATTTTGGGTTATCTAAGGGTAATTTGGTTGGCATGGGTGGCCATTTTGGATTCTGCTAGATGGGATCGTTGGTGAGTTTTTTTTTGGAAGATTAAGATTCGCTATGTATGGTACGTTAGGTTGGTTGGGGGGCTTGGGTCCGACAATAGTGGATGAATTGTTTGTTGAACTAGACGAGGTAGAGCTTGACAAAGGCGAGCTTGTAGAGGGTGGGCCTAACAAGGATGATCCTAGCAAGGATGAGGTTAACAAGGATGCACCTAGATGAGGGTGCGAGGGTGATCCAACACGCCTTGCTGAAGAAATGGAAATAGGAGGAATCCCTCCTAGAAAAGGAGGGAGGCTGCAAACCCTAAGAGAACGCCTAGGTGCCTAGGAGTTCACTATGTTTCCTAACTATTTGAATTTTTTTGGGCTACACAGTGATAGGTCAATATTCGCAAAACAAAAAGGTCATAGGTCAATATTTGTAGGAAAAAGGTGTTAGGTCAATATAAAATGCTATACAAAAAATAATGATCTATTCAAAGCAAAATATGTCTAAGTTGAAATCAATGCATAGGTGGTGCAACAATGTTTTATGAGGGTGTTTTAGTAAACAATGACGTAAAGTTTTGTAGGGTTTTGCACTCGATGTTTTGAAAAGTAAAAGCATGTTCCTATGACTTTAGAGATCTTTTACTCAAATTGTAATTGGACCTTTAAAAAGCTCTCAACAGATGGTGATGAAATCCACCAAAGACAACAAGTGAAGGTGTGATAGAGTCAGTTATAGTGAAGCATTTTGGGGGCAACTTCCAAAAGACTACAACTATTTGACTCGGGTGCTTTCGCAGGCCACTTGGTGATTATCATAGGTTTTGGTCACTAAGATACCTTCACAAATGTAGACAACAGATTCAACCTTTGCCAGTCAAGGGTTAAAACATAGGTTAAAAGAGCTAATTGGATTCATTAAACTAGCAATCCCAATCTCAACATTTATGCAGTTCAGCATGTCCCATCATCTTGGATTTTTCACATTTGATATAAAGGATTTAAAGCTTCCTAGGAAAACAACTATGTTTCGTATGACAAACGATTGTGGGGAGTTTTTTGTGTGCCTATCCCCACAATTTTTGTGACTTCAATGGAGGATTTAAGTTGGTTTAGGTGGTGTCGCCACCTAATCCACACTTCGGGTCATGTGGAAGAAATCTTCAATCCACTAGGTGTGGCCTTGGGGGCGAGTCTTGACTCGAGTTGCCGTCACCTAATACTTGACTCCTTGTCTAGGATAATTCCTAGCAAAGCCAAGGGGGTAGTCCCTAATAAAATAATCTAAGGCTGGTTAAGCTAAGTACAAGAAATTCTAGGAGTTAAATGAAACAAAAGCAAATACTAATCTAACAACGTATAATGACACATCCAAAGATTGCTTATGCGAATGATAATAAGAAAATGAAATACTTCAAAGCAAATGATAATAAGCAAATGAAATACTTCAAAGAAAATGATAATAAGCAAATGAAAAGATTGTTTAGAGACCAGTGCCAAATGAAAGTGTGTATTGCTGCAAGATAAATGTTTTGAATTGCTCTTGGGAATTTTAGTTAGTTGGAGGATTTCACTTGGATTTAAGTTAATTGAGTGAGATGGACCGATAGTGCTGATCCACTCACGATTGCAGGATATTGTAAGCGAGAAAATGAAGATCTAATCTATCATGTGTTGCCTTTTAACTATTATCCCTCAAATGGGTAAAAACAAAACTGCAAGGACTTCCAATGGGGAGAGAATTAGTCTAAATGAGTATCCCCCTGAACTCACAAGAAAATGGCTAGTATGATTCCGTATTGAGCAATAATGGCACAAGGTTTTCTCTAATTTATCTACTTCACACAAATCAAGTTCCTTTCTGAATCATGCCAAGATCAAGCTATGCTTGCGAGATCGAGAACATAATAGGACCTTGACGGGAAAGGTTCGTTACTTTGCCAAAATGAAAGATAACTGAAATAACTTGAAAAATGAAAACTAACTAAAACGGAAAGTAAATGTTTTGTTGTGTTTATCTTGGTTCGTTTTAGATTGATTTTATCTTGTTTAGCTAGCAAAAATTGGACAGATGAAAAATGAATGCAAAAATGACACAATCCCCTCGGGGTAGGGGGGATGAGAGGGCTAGTGGGTTATCCCACTAACTCCTTCAAATTACAATCTTGGAAAGGGAAGGTTTGCTGGCCTTTTATAATCCAAGGACCAGTCAAACTTACAAATTAATTAGAAAAAGTGAAAAGAATGAAGAAGAGGCGCTCCGGGAGGTCCTAGATGCCTTGGATTCGCTAAAAACAGGCAGCACTTCCTGCAAGCTGTTTGTCAAATCTGCAAAAAAAGCAAGCAAACTTGATGGAAAGTTGCCCAAAATGATTTTAGAAGTCCCTGCAAAGAATGTTAGTCTTATTCACAATTTTACCAAGTGAAAGTTAGAATAGAAATTAGCAAAATTGACTAAGAAAATCAGCAGGAAGCCAACTTTCTTAGTTTCTTTTGTTTTCTGTTTGGACAGCAAACAAATAGGCACTAAGAATTGCCAAATATGTAAATTAAAGCTCTTAAAATGAATCTACCTTTTAGCTTTTAAGATCTAGCTATAAAACTTGCTAAAAGATGATTTATTTGGCTAGTTCTAACTTTGAATGATAAAAACTTTAAATGCAAAGTATAGATCTATGCATGCATGCTTGCAAAAGTGGATCTATTTATAATCTAACTTTTAAAACTTAGATCTACTTGCATGCATAAGAAAGTAACTCGAAGAATGTTTAATTTTTTGAGGAGAAAGAGAGAAGCTTGAGATTCGAAATCCTTGGGCTATGGGGTCTTCCAGTGAAATTATGAGGGACTATGTTCTCGATAGGCTTGGAGTTTATGGAAGGTTGCACTAGGCTACTCCAGTCTCCAACCACTTCTCCAAGCATGAGGACATGTAAAGTTTAATAAACTTGCAAAAACTCGTTAAATATGGTGCTTCCTACAAAAGAAACTTGGATAGCATGTTAATTAACCAAAATATAAGTGAAAATCAAATATATCTAATATAGGAAAACAATAAGATCTAAGAAGTAAACTAACTTAGTAGATCCTATCCTACTAGGTGAGAACACCCCTTCAAAGGCAAAAATAACAAATTATATGCAAATTACTAAGCTACGATTACCTCATATAATAAACATAAGACATAAAACATCCACACAAATGTTGCACACCACCTTCTTGACCTCCAAAGCCTTTCTTTATTCCAATAAAAGTATTACAATATCAGTACAATAGCAAGCTCAGCCCAAACTCTCATTAACTGGAATGGAGGGGGGTTGCTTTGCTTAAATAACAAGTGGGACACATTTCCCAAGGGAGATGGGCTCATTTCCCAAGAGAGGTTGAGCCACATGTGAGAGGGATTGAGTGCCACCACTCAGGCAAAGTGAGAGAAAGGTGACACAAGTCGAGTTCAAGAGGGTGGGAGGGTGCGACATACCAAGAGGGAAGGTGTGCCTCACCTTGGGATTGGCGCCCTCAAGGAGAGTGTGCCACCTCCCAAGAGAGAGGGTGCACCTCTTCATGGGATCTCCATCAATAAGAGTTAACTCACTCCTAACTTGCCACTTAACTCTCCCCTAACTCATCTCAAGTGTCACTAACCACCAGTGAGGTGGAGGGAACTAAAGACAAGCTAAAAACATGTTTCCAGCATGTTTCCTTAAAAATAGGGAGCTAATTAAATCACCTTTTTGAGGAAATAATTGATTTTTACGAGTAAAACTCAATTATTTTTCTAAAAAAGTGGGTACTAAGGTAAAAGGGGTATTTTGAGTTAGAAAATGAGACCCCCCAAGGTGTTAAACACCTCCCAGTACCACTTATTAAATATTTACATGAATTTACAAGGTAAAACCCCGTTTTACGAGAAATTTTACATTAAAAAAAATCCTAGAGGGACCTAATGCATGTCCATAAGACTTTGGACTAATGATTAGCATGGTAATATACATTTGACACTAGAGTCAGATAGAACACACCAAGGCCTAGCCATTAGAACATACTCCGGCTTTGGAGGAAGCGAGTGAAAAAGCTTAGAACATTATAAGTCGTCGAAGCGAGGTATAATGGACCAAGTGAAAAAAACAGTCTAGAGTTATGTACTAATGACCAAGTCTTAGTGAGCTGAGTCTTTGACATACAAAAGACCTCATTCTAACTCATTTTATTACAATCCCCCTAGGGGGGTATGGAGCATGCATAAAGAAAGAAAAAGAAGAAGAAAAAGAAGAAGAAGAAGAAATGAAGGGGCAATAATGCCCTGCAGGACTTCTGAACTCTGAATTTTGAACAAGTGCCTTGTTCAACCTTGTGAATCATCTATAAGTCCTTCCTGGTGCAACTGGGGAGGTGGCCTAGTGGTTAAGTTGCTTTGAATTTTAGGGGGCTAAACTAGTGTCATGAACCAACAAATTCGATGTAAGGTGTGATGAAGGAGGTATTCAGACTTCTAACCATTTTTTATTCACCAAGGTCACTTTACGGGCATAGGATGAAGAGCATGCTTTGGTAAAAAAGAATAATTAGATCCTTCATGTGTGTGCTCAAGTGATGTGAATAACTTGAAATTGCGATGCTCTGAAAATAAATCGTGGGAAGCAAAATTGCAAAACTTTGAGAAATTGACAAAGATAAATACTTAAACCTTAGGTTCTCCACCTAATTAATGTCATAATTCTTGTAAGCAATTTTTAAATGACAAACCACAACTTGAATTCAATTGTGATGAAGGAGGTATTTCACACTGCCAACCTTTTCTGATTCACCAAGATTGCTTACGAGTACAAGGAAAAGAGCATACTTGGTTATGGGATAGTTTTTAGGTCCTTCGTTCGTTTGAGAGTGATAGCTTAAACAACAATGCTTTGAAGTAAATGCTATACTTAAGATGTTGAAATGAAATTGCTTAAAGGAAAATGATTGCAAACTAGTGGTTAAACCAAAGAGTTCATTGCTTACCTAACTATTTCCTTTATATGTTGAGCAAGTCAATAATCAAATCAACAAATGAGTAATGGCAATCGATGAAGTAAACAATTGTGAACCTATGTGCAATGTAAAGAAAAAAACCAACCATGTGGTAAGTACTAGAAAGTTGGTTCCTTTCTCTACTAACTAGGTTTGTTAATTACTAAGCACCTAATGAGATTAAATAGCAAACCTAAAGCAGCTAAGAATTTATGAAAAATTAATAGTTGGTTAATAAATTGCATCATAGAACCATCTATTATCACCCGGAAATTCTCGCCCTGAAAAAGTTGAACGGAGTCTGGATAGTTATAAGAAATAAGTACTGTCACCTAGCTTACCTCCTTTCACTTTGGAGTAAGTACTTGCTAACTTCAAGAGGGTATCCCTAAATGATTCTAGGAGTGATCTGTAGGTAAAATAATGATCAATAACAACTAAAATCAAAATAAAAGCTTGCTGTCCTGCAATAAATCTGCAATTAAATATAAGAAACTGCAAGCTAAATCTGTTCCAAATGCTGGAATTTTGCATGAAAAATGATGCAGAGAATAAACGGTAAGTGTGAGCACGAATCCCAGTGCAAGTATGTGCTGAAGCCTCATTGTTTAAAGTACAAAACATAAATTGCAGCAAGTTGTAATTGAGTGTTTTAGTGCTGTAAATGCTTTAAAACTAATGCAGAATTTTGTATTTTTTGTTGGGCATGTGATCCAATGTAATTACAAAATTAAATGCTTGATTTAATGCAGAAAACAGCAAGACGCGGGACTTCTTTTTGACTGTAAATGCAATTAAAATACTGTTTTTAATATGTTTTTGATATTTTTAATTCCTCCTAGTGCACAAAAATTGAGGAAAACGTAAGGTTTCTCTCTCTTTCTACATGGAATATGAAAAACAAGCTAATCTTTCTCTTTTATGACATGAAACTAAACAAAATAAACTAAATATGCCCAGAATGCCTAGTCAGTGCCTTTAGGGAGTCAAAATATGAAGGAAGGAAGAGTGTATAGAGTGAATAATGGCCAAATCCTACTGCTTAAAACCTCTATGAAGAACGGAAATCAAAAGCAAGTAAGAGTTTGGAAAACATAAATTCTTACACAAAAGATAAGGGAGAGTCGCCAAGAAAGTGCTTGAATGTCTTTGTTACCAAGGGTTGTTGGATGAACAATATCTTTGACAAGTCTGGACACACCGACAACTCTCTAAGGTCTTGGGGAAGCTAAGATGTACAACTCCTCCACAAAACGAGATTGGAACAATCACAATGATGTAAAGTGGAATCCAACTATTACAAGTACCTATTGTTTGCTCTCAATTACAATCTCTCAAGAGAAGAAGATGGAAGCAATGAAAGGAACAAGGCAATAACCAACACCTATTTTCTCTCAAAGATACTCAATAATAATGATGCTTGCCCTAACATTGCTTGTAAATTTTATAGAAGAAGATATAGATAAGAAAATATAATTTTATTATTGTCCAACTAATGACCATTGAAGTAGGTTAGTGGGATTGTCAAATACAATGATGTTGATACTAAGTGAGAGCTCAAATGTGTCTCCTATAAAAAACAAGATGCACAAGTAAAGTGCTAATCTAAGCTAAAGCATGGGGACAAAGCTTCGGAAGTGGAGGGATGATATGAAAGAATGATGTACTATATGCATGGCCCCAAAATATGGAGAGCCCAAAAAGCCAACATATCAGTGTCTGCAAGAGTTAGCTTTCTTAACATTTGAGGTAGAGTGGAGAAAAATCAGAATAGAAGACTCTCAGGAGGAGGACCTAGAGGAGGATCTAGACTGCGTATTGCATTGTTGCTTGGAGGAGGTTGATCTCCATTGGGGCTTGGATGAACTTGTTTGGCTGTTGGGATGGGATATAGATTGACAATGCTGTTGAGGCCTCTGAGAAGTGCGGATAGTCCCATGAGCCTTCACTAAGTTGGAATTGAAGCCAAGGCCACTATCCCTTCGTCTCTTGCTGCCCCTAGAAGATGGGAGCACCGTAAAAAAGGAAGTGATCTCCTGGGTGGACGCTGGTCTAGGAGGTGGTTAGAAAGTATGGGAATGAAGCTTGAGGGCCTCTTGCATGTATAAGGCCAAGCATCTTTGGTTGGGGTACCTAAAGAAACTAGAGAGGGCCCGTAACTCCTTGAATAGACAATGGTATGGCCCTCAGATCTCGTAGCAGATGGGGCAATGAAAGATGATGTGCACCTTTGTCTCAACCTCTCAAAGTTGGCACAATTGATAAATTTTGTTTGATTGATTGAGCTGGTGCTCCGAATATAAAGAGCATGCATCCAATAATGACGTGTGTAGGAAGGCCGAACAATGAGTGTGTCTCTCAAACCCATAAAGTGCTCAATGTAGAAATCATCATTGGACATAACCCACCTGATGGGTTTATCCAAGTAATTTGTATGAACTGCCTATAGATGTCGTTCGAGATGATCCTATTCAATTCTCCCCTAGTAGGTAAGAGGTGACTTGGTGTGTCAAGAGAGCATCTGAATGGAGGAAGTTGGTCCATTGAAATACCCACAGACTCTAGAAGATCTTAGACCCTCGCAAGCCAAAATCAAGCATGACTCGGAGGGCTCGGTAAGACGGCTCGGTAAGACAATGGACTCCGATGAATAGTAGGCTAGGTATGGATAATGATCCAACCCCTTCGCAGAGTCAACAAGACTGCAAGCTCGATGTAGAAACAAAACACAATTGAACATGGTCGCAAGTTGGAGGGGTCGGGCCCCAAACTTTGCAAGGATGATGGGTGGAGGGACTATCTATTTGCATCTAATAATGTGTCGAAGAAGAAGGGTCTGCACTCTCTCGATCGAGGCCTAGTTGAACTCTAGTAAACAAGGCCCCAAAGAGAATGAGATAGGAGAGAGGTAGAAAATTGAAGCATAATAAGAATAGTGGTCTCCAAGTGTAGGGCTCCTCTTTTGAGGGAAAATAGGATGTGCATGAGGAAAGTACACCTCCATGAGTTTCCCCCTTCTATAATAACCATCTGCAAGACAAATTATACTCATGTATGGCTGATTTCTTTTAATGCACTTTTTTATGCCTAAAATAGGCCCCACAAATTTCCTAAGGAGAGAATCCCTTCAAATTAAGCCTTAAATCATGGGAGTAAGTGAGAGTAAAAAATAGTATGGTGGGCTAAGCTAATTTTAGTAAGGAAAGACACTTAAAAGTAGCAATTAGGCCTCTCAAGTAGGGCACACCATCTCTTAAGCAAAAATAGCAACTCTAGGCTTCATAAGCGTGCAAGGAGGCTTCCTTAGGTCATGCGTTCCCCTTCCTGGTCAAAATTCAACACTCTCATAAATAGTAACCACCATTTAATGCTAAATAAAACACTACAAAATAGTAAGTGGATCTCAAATAAGGCGATTAGCATCTTATGACAAAATTAGCAATGAACAAAGCTTAAGAGAAGGAAAGAAGCTCATCTAGGAGGGCACACTAAGTCAACGCTCACAAGAGTTTCCCAAAGAAAATATTTCCAAAAGTAGTAAGTAAACCTCATGTGCGCCCACCAGATACCATCTCAACAATGCCAAAACACAACCAATCCTTCAAATTTTGAAGTGCTCAGAATGGCTTGAAATCTAACATTGCTACTGTATGCCATACTGGGTATCCAAAAATCCAGTCACCCTGTTAAAAATAACACTACTAAAAATAGACCAAAATCTGTGCATTTGGATTCAATTAAAACTCAAATATGTAGGCAAATCGCCCAACTGGGTACTCAAATATGTAATTATTCTGTCCATCTACTCAAAGTTAAAAATTGCTAAGAATGGTAGCCGCTAAAAATAACTTCTAAGATTTGCCTCAAATTTGCATTCCATGCACATCTCCCCAAAGGGTATTCAAAACTATGATCAGATCTTGAAAAAGATGGTCTCAAAAAACTGCAAGAACCAACCTGACCATACCCTTTAGGGGTCTTTGACCTCCCATAATCACTCTGAATACTGCACTGAACTTGCTCCACTGAAAACAACATCCACCAATTGTACTTCTATATATGTGTGATCTGCTCAAGAACTTGTCCTACCATCAACCCTTGAATAACAAAAACTTGCCACCACGTGCCAAAGTCTAAAAGACAGTCATGGACTGTTGATGCGACATCAATGGACCAACTAACCAATTCATCCCATAATGTGCTCACGAACAAACTAAGATAGGCACTCAAATTGGATTTTGAAGAAATCTAATCTGGGTGCTAACACCATCTAAAGTTAAAAATTGATTTTAAGTTGGATCATGCAATCTATCTTTGAGACAATCATGTGAAAAAGTACTGTACTTTTGATGCGAACAAGAGGCGTAGGTTTTACATAGGTCACTTGCTCGAATCACACAAATCTCGAAGGATATTCTGTGCAAAGTGTGCAGAAAAGAGAGAAACATTCACATGAATTGCTGGGTTTAAGAAATTTGATTTTTTGAAGCCCCAAACCTGAATTGGCAATGATTAAGGAAATTACAGAGATGATGATGATCCTGTAATCCACCAAATGTTAACTCTTAGCATAAAAACAACCGAAAGAGTTATATATGATGATCTAAACTGAAGTGGAGTCGCTAATTTGTATTGTGGGTTTTGTTTCAATGGTGAGCAAAAATCCTCTATTGGCTGGTTGCTGAGCTAATGAGAGACACAAGTGAGTTTGTGGGACAAGCACAAGAGTAATAAAATAGCTACAAAGTAAGAAGAAAGCATAATTATTAACTTATTACTAAACTATGAATTTAATAACAAGGACACCATTCAAACTGCAAACAAATGGGGGAAAGCAACAATACTCATATGGCGGAAAGGAAAAAAACATGAAGTGTCACCTTGATGAGAGTAGATGGCGGCAAATGGAATCCAAAGCTCTACTTGGGAGAGTCCTTTTCCTCCTTTAAATGCTCTCTCTAACTCTAGAGGATGTGGAAACTTTGTGTCTTTGATTGAAAGCTAACAAGAAAACATGGAGGCAAGGAAGGAAGAGGTGAGAGAGTAAGAGGTATGGTATCCAAACTCATTCCTTCAGCATAACCTTGCATTTGATTTCCTCCTTACAATGCAACCACATGGCTTTATTTTATAGGCAAAACTTGAGCTTCAATGGTGAACCGACTCCCATGAATTCTTCTCATTCACTAGTGAGATCCCATGTGCTTGATAAGACCTCTTTTGAGGCCAAAGGACCTTGCATTCATGAGATGGGAGCTTGAACTAGTCTTGTACGCCATCCATGCATTGCACAAATATGTACTTTTGCATTAATGCACCATGGAAGTAGTTGAATTCTGTGTTTATAGGGGTTGTGCAGATCACAAAGGATTTTCCGTGCAACTCATGCAACAAATGGACGAACAACTGCATAATCAAAGAAGCTGTCAATTTAAGGTTTGACCTTGCTTAGTAGGGCCAAATAGCCACGTGGTAATATGATGTGTTGCATTATGTAAGTTATTGTGAACCGGTGATGTTTTCCGATATGGTCACTTGAATGTTGCGGATGAGTGAAATTGAAGTGATAACACCCTACTTTGACTTTTTCTCCATTACCTACCGTCAAAACCAACCAATTTCCCACCAAAGGAAAGGATAATACAATTGCTTTTTGGACTATAGATACATTATGGATGGATTTGCTTTCCTGATCCTCACTTTAATAGTATAAGGTTCAATGTTTTTTGAATAATGACTTGGTTCCTGTTAACCCCTAGATTTTCACCCTTGAAAATCTTGAGGGTTAAGAGCCAACATGTAGTATTTTGGCTGGCATTCTGAGATTCTCCCAGAGTTTAGCACTTGTCTTGAGCAGGAGGTTGGTTCCCACGTGAGACAGGTATATGATCGGTACATGGTTGTTTGGTTCAGAGTTAGAGTTGACTTGGTTTCCATGTATTTTTGAGAGAGATGTATACATACAACGTGTGTTGCTATTTTTTAGGAGACATGGTTTGAGTGGGTCTCTTGACAACTTGGAGCAGTTTTGAGCATACAATATGAGTCCTTGCATGATTCTAAGCCCGATGACACTTTTCCGGGCGACATGCAAGAACTTTTTGTTTTTACTAGGTTTTGCTCCAGGCCCCCGATTTGGATTTTGAGCATGCAATATTGATCCTTGAGACATCCAGAGTCTTTTGGATCTTTTTCGGGATGATGTGGCACAATTTACTATTTTTAGCAGGTTGAACACTAGGGCTTGCATGTCGATTCTGATAGCATATTCGGATCCCTTACGGAAAGATGAGATCAATGAGTATAAAATCAAGGGAATTTGGACGACTTTCCATTTTTAGCAGTGTGTATTTTTAGACAGTGACATGTGGCGGTGTTCTCACAGTCATCTTGGATGATGTGGACAGTTTCCTAAAATTTAGGATCTGGATTCTATTTTTAGAAATCTCTATATTTAGCAGGTACAATCATCATCCATGCAGTGCCAAGTGGCACCCTCAGAGGTCGACATGTGGCAGATCTATAGAATGATGTGGCATCCACCTAAGTATGGGTCACATTTTCCCATGACATGAGCATTTGATAATTAATTAATTGAGTTAAAGGGGGGCGCATAACTGGGTCCCATTTCCCCATATATTACTCCTCACACTCACCTCTCCACTTGCCATACATCACTTCCACAAAATTCACCTCCAGTTGAGTTTAAACTATGATTCCCTAAAAATCAGCAGATTCCCTAAATTTAGGGCGAACTTGACTAGGCCATTACTCGTCCATACTTGCGTCAACTGAACATGAAGTCATGCGTTGGGTGGCTCATTTTGGATTTCATCTACCACTCCTACTCCAGTTAACCTAGGTACATTTCTCACTCACTCATCTACTTCTTCTATCTCCCTAGGTGCGCCCTCTTCTCTCTCTTGCATGTGGACGCATTTCCTAGTTAACTCCACCATCTCTTTGCATGTCTCAATTGTTGAAAAACTGATGCATGTAGGTAAATTTAAAAATTTACAGCATACAACCAACATACCAATACATCTTGCATATATGAGGATCACTGAAAGTGAGACAATCACGGAGAGAACACAAGTATACCCTAGGAAACCCTCTTGGGGTAGAAAACTCAACCAAAACTTCTCTTTAGATTCTTCAACAAAGTACAATACCAATACAAGACTTTAGAGTAACTAGCTAGGAGTCAGAGGGCTGAAACAATACCTTTGTTTCAGCACTTACAAACTTCACAAATAGCTGAGCAAACACTTATAGTAATAGCTTGACAATCTCACCAAAAGATAACTGACTTTCCTTCTTGTTGTAGCAGAGTTATGGCAGCTTTAACACAGTATTTGTAGCAGCCTTATATCAGCAAGGAACAACAAAAGACTTCAGCAAGAATAGAGTGCTTGTATCAGCAGTATACTTCAACAACTAGCTGCCATATACTAGTAGAAGACTCCAACAACTAGCAGCCATATACCAGCAGAAGATTCCAGTAGATATCGGTCATATACCAGAAAAATATTTCAACAAATAGATGCCTTGCCTCAGCAGAAGACTCCAACAAAACAAAGGCATATAAATGTTAAGTGGATGCCCCTTTTTATAGGTTGGTTTGGCTGCCCTAAGCAACCCCCTAAGAATGTATGACAACTGTATAACAACTGTCATACCTGACCTCCTTTGGCTTCCAAGAGTCACCTTCTAATTTTCCCAAGAGCCACCTCCTAAAGTTCCCAAGAGCCACCTCCTAATGCTCCCAAAGGTCACTTCCTTTGTCTCTTCTAGAGGCTGCCCTAAATTGCTGTCTTAGGATTGTATGACAGCTGTATAACAACTTTCATACCACCACCCTAAGCATCCCCCCTAACCTGGCCATTCCAACTGCCCTAAGCAGTCCTCTTAAGCAGCCTCCCTAAGCTAGCCACTACAACTGCCCTAAGCAACCCTCTTAGAGGTGCTATGAGGTTTGTTATCGCACGGTTTGTAGGAAAGGTTGGAAAGCTTGAGTCAAGGCTTGAAACCGGCGTAACAGGAGCTTCCCCACCCACTGTCACCTCGATGGGGGGCTCTTTCTATTTAGGAGGGCAAGTCCAAGGGAGACGTCCCTA
>ML777333.1:1521996-1537467 GCA_009831015.1 Picea engelmannii | reverse complement strand
TGATGGAGGCTGGTACTGCTGGCAGAACAAAACTAGCTGAGAAGAAGAAGATGGGTCCTCCAGGACCATGCTCAGGTAGCTCCTGCTCTCGGTACTCCATGTCTAGGACCATGTGGGCCTCGAGACATGATCTCCTAGTTATCCCTAGATATCGGGGATAACAAGGTTGACACATGGCATATGGTTGTCTTGGCATAAGGTTGACACTTGTCATGTGTTTGATGCTTGACATAAAGTTAACACTATATCAAAACTTTATTTATATGGTTAGTTACAATAGGGAAAATAACTTCCAAAGCTATATAATTCAACACTCCTTCTTAGCAAGGAAGGTATTTTCCTAGTACCAACTGTTACATCCATTTGTCCTTACATGGCTATTGACTTGTTGATCCATGTAGAATCTATTCATCAAGAGAAGTTTTGTATCCATAGCTAGCATTGGGATCAGTAACATCTCTGGTGAGCACACTGATGTGATTACAGGATTTTTATTCACCTTGTTCACCAAGAACTGTTTGTGTAGTTCACCAAGAATTGTCCTACTAGCCATATGCTAGAGGAAGCTATACAGTTCATCAAGAACTGACAATTCACCAAGAACTGTCTTACTCAGTGCTGGTCCTTTTTCATACTCGATGAGTAATCTTAGAGCCAGTGCTTTTTCATACTGGATAAGAATAAAATAGAATAGCCCACATCCTACCTGTAAATGACTTGCCCCGCTACTGTCACCAAAATCCCATATGCAGCTCCTTACTCCGTCTTACGAGGGACCAGTCCAAGTTTGTCTCTGAAGTACTCAAACTTCACCTTTGACAGAGGTTTGGTTAGCACATCTGCAACCTGCTCATTGGTAGCCACATAATGAAGCTTCGTTGCTCCCTTTTCTACCATATCACGGATAAAATGATACTTGATTCCAATATGCTTTGATTTGTTATGAAACACGGGGTTCACTGACAACTTTATGCAACTCTGATTGTCACAAGAAATACTAGTAGCATCTAACTCAATATCAAATAATCCTGAAAGTAATTTCCGTAGCCATACAACTTCAGTACATGCCAAACATGCTGCCATATATTCTGTCTCAGTTGTACTGAGTGCAACATTGCTTTGCTTCCTGCTAAACCACGAGATCATACCTGATCCCAAACTAAAATGACATCCTGAAGTACTCTTACGATCTGTGACAGTACCAGCCCAATCTGAATCAGAGTATCCCTGTAGTTTGAACTCACAATCTGCATCATACTTGATACCATACTCAATGGTACCTTTCAAGTGTCTCATCACATGTTTTGCTGTGATGAAATGAACATGTTTGGGTTCAACCATATACCGACTTAAAGTGTTCACAACGAAACATATGATTGGCCTTGTATTCGTTAAATACATCAACGAACCAGTCATTTGCCTATACAAAGTGGCATCCACTATCTCTGATGAAGTATCACATAATAACTTTGGATTTGTCATCATAGGTGTAGACATGGATTTACAATCCATCATTCTAAATCTCTTTAGAATTTCCACAACATATTTTCCTTGACTAAGACAAATCTCACCTGGATTTTGCCACACTTCTAGACCTAGGAAATAGTGCATCTGACCCAGATCTTTCATTTCGAATTCTGAAGCAAGCTTCTTCTTGCAATTAATGATGAGATTTTCATTTCTCGTTAGAAACAGATCATCCACATACAATAGTAAGATCACCTGATCATCATTCTCAATCTTATAGTAGAGATTGGAATCTGCTTTACTCTTGATAAAGCCCAAACTCATAAAAAAATTATCAATTCTTCCATACCATGTCCTGGGTGCTTGCTTCAAGCCATACAAGGCTTTCTTTAATCTGCACACATGTTTCTCAAATCCTCGTGGCTGCTCCACATACACTTCCTCTTCTATCACACCATTCAGAAAAGCAATTTTTATATCCATTTGATGTAGTTTCCATCCCATCTTTGTAACTATAGCCATAGTAGTTCTAATGGAAGTGTATCTTGCTACAGGAGCAAAGGTTTCTTCGTAATCTATTCCCTCTTTCTGAGAGAACACACGAGCCACAAACCTTGCTTTGTGTTTCTCAATACTACCATCCTCAACATGCTTGATTTTGTATAGCCATTTAGATGTTACCATAGATTTTTCTTTTGGTCTCAGAATTATGTCCCAAACATGCTTTTCATAATTGATTGATATTCTTCAATCATGGCATCTTGCCACACTTCTTAGCGGCTTCTTCATAGCTGGAAGGTTCTACATCAATGATGTTAGACACAAGTGCAACATAGTTGGAATATAATCAAGGTCTTTTACTTTTTCTAAAAGTGTTATTTGGGGCACCATACCTTTCTTCCTCTTGAATGAGTTCACGAGCCCAACCTGGTTTTCTCTGATATGTAATCACTTCTGTGGGTGAATCAATAGGTTTCTGAGGCTCCATCATATCATGATTCTCAGGTACAAGCTCTTCTTCTTCTGTATCTGGTACTTTAGAAGCTGTAGGTTCCTCATCATGTACCTCATCTACATGATTTCTTTTTGATTTGCAGAAAGCTGCATCTTCATCAAAGATAGCATCTCTGTCGATCTCAATCTTTTTGTATCCAGGGACATATACTCTATATGCCTTTGATGTTTCACTGTATCCGACAAATATACCCTTCTTACCTGAAGGATCCAACTTTGTCCTTTTGTCCTTGGGAATATGAATATACACTGGACAACCAAATATCCTTAGGTGACTAACCTTTGGAAATTTTCCAGAAAACACTTCTTCTAGAGTTTTATTTTCTAGAACTTTATGAGAACTTCTATTCTGTACATATACACCAGTTCTTGCTGCTTCTGCCCAAAGGTACATTGATAAGTCTTGATCGTGAATCATGGCTTTAATTGCTTCCATAACTGATCTGTTCTTTCTTTCTGCAACACCATTTTGCTGAGGATTGTATGGAGTAGAAAACTCCCTCTTAATCCCAACTTCTCTATAGAATTCCTTGAATTCACCAGATGTGAATTCTCCTCCGTTATCAAATCTTAAAACCTTTATTTTTCTCTCAGAAAGATTTTCATCAAGAGATTTAAATTCCTTAAACTTACTAAAGACTTCATCTTTATTCTTTAAGAAATAAATCCAAATTTTGTGAGAAAAGTCATCAATAAAAGAAACATAGTAAACATACCCGCTGAGTGAAGTGGCTGACATAGGTCCACACACATCTGAATGAATTAGATTCATAACTCCTTTTGCTTTACTGTCACTGCTTGGAAAAGGCTTTTTCACGTTCTTTCCTTGTGCACATCCTTTGCACACACCATCGTGGAACACTTGAATTTCTGGAAGGCCTTTCACCATCTTGCTGACGACTGGCAAGGCTTTATAGTGAATATGAGCGAACCTCCTATGCCACAGTTCACATGGGTTTATAGTACTATGTACTAAGGCTTGATCTTCATTTCCTTTTAACTTGTATAACCCATCTTCATGTATACCAATTATAATAGCATCATCAATATTCTTTCCTCTCGGCCACATAAGAACTTGGCCATCGACAAAAGCTACTCGGAATCCTTTCTCTTCCAATCCAAAAATAGAAAGGAGGTTCTTTTGCAGACTAGATACATATAAAACATTTTCCATTTTCAAATGTTTTCCTGAATCTAAGCTGTAAAAAGGATTCTCTATGCCCTTAATAGGATAGGAAGAGTTATCACCCAGTCTCACCTAATGAGAAGAATCTTTCTTAGTCAGATTTGAAAGAGAGTCTTTAAAACCAGTCATGTGCCTGGAGGCACCACTATCCACAAGCCATGTTTCATCATCATAATTTACTGAATTAGTAAGAGCTATCACCAAAACATACTCTTCATCTGAATCTTCTTTTCTTTCTCTCTTGAAAACGTGTTCATCATCTTCAACAATATGAGCATGATGTCTTTTGTTTTTCCTCCTTTCTTTGACCTCTTTTATGAGAGGACAATCTCTGGCAAGATGTTCCATCTTTTCACAACATAAACATTTGAGTTTAGAATAGTCTCTCTTAGCTTTCTCAAATTTCTGAAACTTCTTTTGTGGAGGATGACTTTCCTTCTTTTTCTTTCCTTTCATGAAATGGGCTGCAAGAGCTTGATCTTCATCATCACTTAGCTTTTCTTCTCTTGCTTCCAGTCGTGCTTCTTGGACACAATCTTCCTGCTAAACTTTGTTAACTTACTCCTTGAACAGATTCCTCTTATGAAAGAGTCCCATGACTTCGGAAGTCCATTCAAAGGAGTCATTACTAACTCAACTTCTTCAAGTGAGTCACCGATAGCTATAATTTGTTCATTAATCTAATAAATTCTTGTAAAGAAAGCATGAATAGATTCAAACTTCTGCATTTTTACATTTTTGAGTTGAGTCCTTGAAGACATCTTCCTGTTTATGTTCCTTCCTTCATATAGACGAGATAGAGCATCAAACATCTCTTTGGGAGTCTTCAAGGATGATACATGAGGAATAAGATGGTCTTTTATAGAATCTGGAATTATTGTCTTTTCCCTTATCAAATTCTTCTTGTACTTACCTTTAGGTTCTTCTTCCTCATGTTCTGCAACCTCTTCCATAACATAATCTGATAAGTCATTTTCATCCAGAACAAGGGATATTCTGTACTTCCATGCTCTGAAGTTATCAGGTCCCTCAAGTTTCTCATCAAGCTTAGTGCTTGACATATCATCTTGTCCTTGTTTTTGACTTCCTTAAAAAAACTTAAATATTGTAGTCTCCTTCACAAGTCTAATAACTCTCTGTAGAAATGGCTTCTTTCAGGGAAACTCTCATACCATGTTGAAAAACTGATGCATGTAGGTAAATTTAAAAATTTACAGCATACAACCAACATACCAATACATCTTGCATATATGAGGATCACTGAAAGTGAGACAATCACAGAGAGAACACAAGTATACCTTGGGAAACCCTCTTGGGGTAGAAAACCCAGCCAAAACTTCTCTTTAGATTCTTCAACAAAATACAATACCAGTACAAGATTTTAGAGTAACTAGCTAGGACTCAGAGGGCTGAAACAATACCTCTGTTTCAGCATTTACAAACTTCACAAATAGCTGAACAAACACTTATAGTAACAGCTTGACAAACTCACCAAAAGATAACTGACTTTCCTTCTTTCTGTAGTAGAGTTATGGCAACTTTAACACAATATTTGTAGCATTTTTATATCAGCAAGGAACAACAAAAGACTTCAGCAAGAATAGAGTGCTTGTATCAATAGTATACTTCAACAACTAGTTGCCATATACTAGCAGAAGACTCCAACAACTAGCAACCATATACCAAGAGAAGATTCCAGTAGATATCAGTCATATACTAGCAAAATACTTCAGCAAATAGATGCCTTGCCTTCATGTGTTTGATGCTTGACATAAAGTTAAAACTATATCAAAACTTTATTTACATGGTTAGTTACAATAGGGAAAATAGCTTCCAAAGCTATATAATTCAATATCAATTACTTGGACTCATATCTATTATTAGCCATTTTCATACATCCATGCGCCTTATTTAACCCTTATTCTCACACTTAGCCTCACCATTCACTCACTTTCATCTCCTAGTGTGCTTTCCTAACCTTTAGGGCACATTCCTTCTCTCCATGCACACTAAAACTCTCACTACTCACTCTCATGACCTTGCATGTGCCACTTAAGACCTAGTCTTAAGCATGCTACTTCACTTGTGCGCCTCATTTTAGCTTTTTCACTCTAGCATGCGAGTAAATGCACTTCTCTTCATCCGCATGTGTGTTCTCCACTCCACATGCTTTCATTATGCGTCTAGCTTCTATTCTTTGCCATCCATGTGTCCTTTTCTTCTCCCTTGGGATATGCGCCCTCATTATGCTATATATTGGATGTTTCACAGAGGTTCTTGGTTGGTTCTTGCAGCAACAACATAGTGTCTCTCTCATTCCTCTCTCTCTCTCTCTATAGTCTAGTGGCTCTTCTCTGAGCAAAATAGTCATTGTACTGGTTGTAAGCTTGCCAAGTGTGGCGCAATCAACTCTCTTGTAAGCTTGATCAATAAAGAAGTGTGTGTTTTTTCTTCGAACTTATCTTCTTGGCGGTACTATGGTAAATTTGTGATCTGATTTGTCATTTTCTGAATTGTTCATTGTGGAAATTTCTCATATTTTGAATAGTTTTCCTCTTCTTTTCCAGTATATTATCTTTGTGCTAACCCTGCAGGTTCCTTCCAAGCATAGTGTTGAAATTAATGCAGTTGCAAGAGCCATTCTCCTGGAGGATGGCATAAGACCCTAGTTGTGGACTAGGGCCCCCAATACACTCCTGGGGTTCTTGGTCTGGGACCAAGTGGTTAGAGCCATGGCAGAAGACCCTTGTGAGGGCCCCTAGTAGATAACTGGGGTTCTTGGTCTAGGACCAAGCAGAAAGACCCTTGTATGGGCCCCCAGTAGATGACTGGGGTTCTTGGTTTGGGACCAAGCAGTAAAGACCCTAGATGTATTCTAGGGCCCCTGGATATGTTACAGGGAATCCTTGCCCTGAGCTTGGATTGATCCTTGGATGTGTTCCTTGGTGGTTGATATAAGTCCCTAGAAGTGTCTAGGGCCCCTGGATGTGTTCCAGGGTACCCATGCCTAAAGCATGGGTTGATCCTTGGTCTTGTACCTTGGTGGATAAGACCCTAGATGTGTTCTAGGGCCCCCAAATGTGTTCTGGGGCAAATTGGTCTTTGACTAGGTAGATCTTGGTGCAATACCAAGATGTGTTGATGTGTGATCCTCTTCCTCTCTCCTGGGATGTATCTAGGAGTGTCTATGAAGATGGATCTGGCTACATTGTTGATGTACCCTCCTATGCAGTGATGATAAAGTTTATAGGTCACTATGAGATTCATGTGGACATGTCTTTGTTGAAATAATGTAACTGCGAAGAGCATTCTTCTTATTATTTTATTAATGGATTAAATCCCCATTGAGGATTAATCATGTTATTATTATTATTATTGTTATTGGATTAATCCCCATTGAGGATTAATCATGTCGGTAATTGTATAAGGACCAAATCCCCTTTTGCGGATTGGTCATCGGACAATTACAAAGTGCAGAATAAGAAGTCGGCCCCAACAGTTATTATGGAAGACCCATAATTAATTAAAGGTGGGTTTACCCACCCAGAGTGAGAGGTCGGCCCTGCCAGTTGTGACCTTTCACACGTGCCAGTCTTGTATAAATGAGAGGCTAGCGCCTCACTTCAAATACACAACTCACTTGCTCATTTCTCTTATGAGGCAAGCTGCAATTACCAGAGAGAGGAGGAGAAGAGTGGCGCATCTCTTGGGGAGGACTTTCTGTATTGGTTTGAGTTCTCTTGAACATTGTATAAGCTATTTATGATAAGGAAGTTTTTGTTGGGTTTTCTTCCCCTAGAGGGTTTCCCAGGATAAATGCTGTGTCTCTTGTGAATGTGTATTTCTCAGTGATCTTGTTCTTATTATGCTCTTATCTAATGAAATGCAAAGAACTATAATAATGGCATAAACATTAATAGTCTTGCCATCATATAACCCCCCCCCTTGACTTTATCTTAAGGGGTAACCCCTTGTTGGTTTGCTTTCCATCTTGGTTTATGTGATTGGGTTTTATTTTTGTGTGACCGGGGTTTTATTTTTGTGATTGAGGGTTTCATATGTACTTAGGATTTTAATTAATATTAATTGACATATTAAATTAATATTTATTAATTATATGTCAATAATTAATTATTATCCTAATTACCCTAACCCCTCTCCCTACCTATAAATTAGACCCTACCCTAAGCCTTTCACACTTACACTCTCTACTCTCTCTCCTTGTGGCTACCTCAGTGATCACTCTCCTTTGTTGGTGCAGCCTCTCTCTTGATGTCTCAGTTTCAGATCTGAGTTGTTTGGTCTTGGTGTTGGCTGGGAAATTCCTTCTTGTTAAGCTTGCTGGTGCATGAGATGCTGAAGTGCCTCCCTAGGGCAGCCGGATCTGTCCATCTGTGCAGAGGTTGCTTCCTTTAGCTACCGGATCTGTCAACAATGTTTTGAGGAGCCTCCTTGCTAGTGTCGGATCTGCCCTTTAGGGCCACGGACCTGAGTATAGGTGCCGCAGCCTCTTTTGTGGGCCTTCTCTTGACTGGGTGAAGGCCGTGGCCTATCCTCCTTGCTGCCATATGTTTAGCTGAGGTCCCTGAGTGGTTTATACTTACTGTCTAGACCTTTTTCTTGGATGGAGGGTTTTGCTAGTGGAGGAACAGTTGTTTATAGTTGCTGTCCAATTCATACCTGTGCTATTTTATGGAGGATTCTATCTGTTGAGAGTTTTATTGTTATCTACTTGGAAGTCTTGCTGTTTTGTTCTTGATGTCTTCAGCTTCTTTTGAGGGGTTATATCATTGGCAAAAATGTCCCACAGTCCACTCTGACAGAGATAAAACCCTAGAGGTTTGATCCATGAACCTAAACCTTTTTTGAGCATATTTTCAGAGGCATACATCCTCACATGTGTCAGGTACATCTTAATTTGATCAAGAGGTAAGTTAAAAGGTTTACTTTATACTCAGAATTCTTGTTTGTATTCAGATCTGTTTATATCTCTTCTTCTATGTGCTGATCTAAGACTGTTGTACTTAGATCTACTTGCTTGCATACTCAGGATTAATTGTTTGGTTCAGATCTACTAGTTTACTTGTTCATAAATATTTTTCTTTAGATCTACTTGTTGTTTTCAGATCTACTGTGTACCTTTGTTCATAAATATTTTGCTTTAGATCTACTTGTTGTTTTCAGATCTACTGTGTACCTCTGTTCAGAAATTTTATTTAGATCTAATGTTTACTTGCTGATCTAGCTAACAGAAGTTTTAAAAGTATATTCTTCTGTTATTTTTCCCTATTTCTAACATGGTATCAGAGCTTAGGGCGAGAAAAGAGCTCTCTAGTGGGTAACTTTTGAGCCTTCGTAGATCCTTGTTTTAGGTTTTCAGATCTTCATGGCACACTCAGCAGAATAGCAAGGATGCAGCACTGCAGCAGCATGTATTTTGTTGATTGATTTATCACATTAAAAGGCTTATTTGCTATTAACTTGGACCTTAGAACTCATGCTGAAAGAGTATGATGTTCACTTGCAATTTAAGTGATGTATGCTCATCGCTCTACCTTGCTCCACTACATAGTTTATAACCCGAGGACCTTAACTATCTTTCAAAACGTGTAGCAAACGAAAGACGTCTAGTTACTTGAGCAGTTCTGTGCTTGAATGCAGCGGCAAAATTGCAAACCTACAACCTGCCACTTAACTAATGGAATGCCATCTCTTTCCCTCTTACCAGTCCATAGAAATTTCATGCTTTTCTTGCTTATCTTTTACGACATTCCTTTAGGAATATATGTTAGTGAGTGCCAATAAATTGGAATTGCTTCCAATACAACTTTCACTAGGTTAACCTCCCCCCAGTGAAAACCATCTGTTACACCACAAATTACTTATCTTTTCAACCTTTTCAATTAACCATTTCCAATTATTATTTCCCTAATCATTAGTCTTTAGGAAGAAACCTAAATACTTGAATCCTTCTTGGAAATCAATGTGTTGGAAAGGAAAGATTTGAATAAGCCGCCTTACCTGTTGTTACCTCCCCAACTCACACTTAATGATAAAATCTTTAATCCACAAGGTCTAATCTGAGGGGGAACTATTAGGATGGTCACCACTATCACCTAGGAAACCTATCCTCTCACTTTTGGTTGGTTCTTCTCTAACTCAAGGAGGGTACCCCTAGCAATTAGGATTACTAAAGCTATAATAATGAAGCTTAAAGGTGATGTGAAGAGATAGCTCTAGCAAAACAATATTTTTGCGTCTTATTGTAGTGTAATGAGAATAAAAGGGTAATGGGAGGATAATGGACTAGTGCCTATCCAATTTTGGGCCAATGGAGTTAAGAGGCCAAGCTAGGAGAGAAATTTATGAATGGTTAAGACACATAAAGTTGTTATACATGCCACAATATGCCTTAAGTTGTTGTTAAATGGTGAAGAATTGTACTTGGAGGGGTCCTTAAAGGTGCCACACTCGAACAATGTTATAAGAGTGAGTTTGACAATGAAGTATTGATCCAACAACTCTTATCAAGATGATAGATTCAAGACAATACATTCAGAAATATGACATCAAAGGGGATTAAGAGGAGAAGATCTCTCACATAAAACCCTTCCAAATGTGGTAAATAAACCCTTCTTTATGGCCTCTCATAACAAGGTCTTTGCAAGTAACTTCTAGCATCCACTAACAACAATTAGAAACAAAGTAATAGCTTCACATACGATAAGAAAGAACCCTTGAACTTTCCATTAAGCCTCCAAAAAGATATTCAACAAAGCACAAAGAGGAGAGACTCCTCACAAATCCAACATGACAAACAATGAAGAGTGAACCCATATATAGTTTTGAGCTCCATCTTCATGTAATATTTACTACCAAAACCCTAGATCTAGCCTAGGGACGAGGAAAGAAACAATATTCTCTGCATGACATAGTCAACAAAACATAAAGTGGTTTTCAAGTCACATCTACAAGTAGCTCCAACAAAATAGCTCCATGAAGGTGGGATGTCTCCATCAAAGAGGGCATAAGACATGTCAAAGCTCCAACTTCTAGCCTCCAAAGGCCTCCAAGTGTAGCACTCCATAACCAACTCCTCAAATTAGCCAATGAAACCCTAGATCTAGGGTTTGAAACCTCCTAGATCTCCTCCAGTGTGGGACGTGTAGCTCTCCAAGGTGAGATGTCCTTAAACCATGTCAAAACCGAGTAAAATCCTTATGAGGTGGCACGCAAGGCTCTCTAAGGTGAGACATCCTCTCAATCATGAATAAATGTGCACTAAAACTCCTCTAATGTGGGACAGCCTCAACCATGAGCATAGATATGAGTGCAAGCAACCTCCTCAAGGTGGACCTCCCCTCAAAATAAGGTTTGATTCAAGTCAAATCTCAAAAGATAGCATGCGTGAAACCTCCAAGTGAAACGTTCTCTGAACAAGGCATGGAAGAGTGTGTAAAATGGCCTCAAATGGTAAACGCCCTCCTCAAATTAGGTGCCAAGTAAGTGGATCCATGAAATAAGGCATCGAATCTATGAAGAACATGTGGAATGCCATTAATGCTCAACCAACTCGGACTCCATGAAGAAAGGGAGCGACCCCTCATCAATCTATAAAATAGGGCTATGTCTCAACATGTGTGCAAGATACTCCTCCAAAGTTGGCACGTATCAACAATAAAGCATGAGAAGGACAACAAATGTGGCCTTCGAAGGTGGAGCACTCAACAATAATGCATCAGCAAGTGTGTAACAAACAACTCAAGCTCAAGGTATATAACAAAATGTGCTAAGCCATCCAAGTAATCAAAGGAGGAGGATACCCTCATTGTTCAAGCAATAAGAGTATGACTAGTGTGTATGTGCCTCCACATATGAGCCAATTAAGGGGAGCGCTCTAATAGGAATCATAGCTTATCTCAAGATAGTCCTCATCCAAGTGTGAAACCAAGCAAAGGGTTTACGATGCTCCATATAGGGCCATGATTTAATTTGCAAACAACTTATCCATGTGTCAAAAACATCCAGAGGAGCTAGGGCGTTAGAGCAATGAGCCTCCAACCATGCTAATAATCAGTCATCAAAGTAATAAACCATGTGCAAAGAGGGGTTATATGCCAAGTGATCTATACCATGATGATGTTGACCAAATAAAGATATAAATGCAATGTCAACTTAGCCCCAAAGTGCTAGGGTGTTCCATCAAGGGGGTCATACATTAGCATGTGTCATCAACTATTCACATGATCATAGGGGCTCCATAACCAAGTCTACTAGCATGAAAGGGAAGCAATCATCAAGACAACCAAAGTATTAAAATCATCAAGATATCCATGAGTACATCACCAATAACCTCATCAAGTACAAGCACAACTCCTAGGCCATCAACCTGTAAACCTGCGATAAAAATCACAAGTGTAGTGAAAAAATTCACCAGCATAGGTTTCGTGCAAAAATGAGAGGTAACAGTTGGCTCGAAATTGGGGACATGTACTCTTTTTGGAGTGCATGAGAATCTCAGAATTTGTTGCACGTACCTGTTAGGAATGACCACCAAGAGATTAAGCAAAAACCTGTGGCAGGATGGATCCACATTCACATCCCTAAACACCATATGAATGTCCATATAGTCCATTACATTGATAATAGTTCAAAATTGGTGGCTTTTCAAAATAAGGCATAAGCCAACAATGCCAAAAGAACATGAAATGAAATTTGATGCTCACATGTTGAGCTTATTCTTCTAATGTTAATGCTCATGATAGAGAGCTTATTTTTCCTATCCTACTCTAACATAGGAGAAAGAGCATGCTTGGTGAAATTATAAATTGAGTGCAACCACCTAAGAATTTCATCAATGCCATGAAATCTTCCCTTGTGGTTGGTCACCAACATAAACAAGGATACATCTAATGCCAAGTAGATACATGTCCGAATCTCCATGTGATGAGGGTTGAAATGTGAAATGTGCTCATGAAGATGGCCAAGGACACCAAAATCATGCCAAGAAGGGCATGCACTAACACAAGACTCCTCTATCCAAGCTTGGATAGGACTAAGGTAAACAATATCATGGTTGCAATAAAACTCATAAGACAATCCCACTTAATCTCCTACAATATTATCATCACTTCCCTCAACCAACAAGGGCGTGGGGGATCTACAAACTGTTCAAAACATCAAGGCTACCCTCCAAATAATATGTATATGAGATATGAAACAGCATTCCAGCCTTAGAATTTTTTTTAGCCCCAAATCTAGGCCTTGAAACCCTCCTTTTGATGGCTGAATTTTTCTGCAATCCAACTCAAAATGAAATGTTTGCTGCGCAGCTGTCACATACAATTTCCAGCAGAAAGTATATGCAAAAGATGAGAAGAAATTGAAGAAATAAGTGGCTGAAAATTTCTGCAATTAAAACCCTGCTGTACCATACAATTTCCAGCCCCTAAATCATGATTTCCAGCTGAAAATTCAAAAGCAAACTCATAAAAATTTGAAGATGAACATGGCTTGAAAAATCTGCACTTATCCCAGGGTTGTTCCATGCAGTTTCCAGCCCTAGAAACATGTTTCTTACTTGATTTTTCACACAGATGCATAAAAAATTAGAGGAGTTTATGGCTAGAAATTTTCTGAAGTATTATCATCATAAATTTGCCCTAGAAGCTGAGAAAAATCTGTATTAGACAATGAAGAATATGGCTGGAAATTATCATGAGAATGCTACCCCAAATCTGCCTTAGAAGTGAGAGTACATGGCTGAAACAAATCTGCATGAATATGCTCTTTATGATACCTAAAATCTACATTATTAATAGGAACATATGGCTGGATATCGTCATGCAATTTTCTGAATTTGCCTCCACTATGTTGGGCGGTCCAAAGGCTTCAAACTTTGGAATTTCCTCATTAGACAAATCACTACAAGTATCATAGATAGGGTCTTTATAATTTTTCAAACAATCCATGTCCTTAGTATGATCAAAAATCTGAAATGTAGTGTCCATAACTTCATGCCCTTGGATGCCCTTATCTTCATCAAATAGAGAGCTAAATAAATTTGCCAACTTATCATCATTTAAGGGTTTGTCTTCTAGATTATCCCTCTCAAAATCACCCATAAATAAATCATCAAATTTAGAATTTTGAGAAAGGCTTTAGCTTACCAAACTCTTATCTGCATAGGAGGGTGCTATTAGTGCTTGAATGCTATCATCAACAAGGTCTTTTTCAAGTGCTTGATCTTCAATAGAAACATGAAAAGAATCTTCATGTACTTGAGGAATTGCTTCATCAATAGGCTCTTCATGTGGGGATGCAATAAGATCCTCAATAACCTTATCATGTTTGTTTTCATGAGAATGTGTCTCTTCAACATTATGTGCTTTTTTAACAATGTCTTCATTTGCCATACCATACTTTCCTTTGATATATTCTTCCAAGGATACCAACCTCTCATACTCTTGTGTAATCTCGGTCAAGAGAGCATCCGAGGGGCTTCTTCCATGCCAGAGCATTAGCTCTTGGATCATGATCCTTTTATGTTTTCAAGTTTCAATTAGATCTTCAACCCATTCATAGCTAACATCCCATCTTTTTCGAAATGTCTCAATCAAACTTGCAAAAGATGATATCTCCTTTGTACCAAGCCTTTTAAACCAATCTATTGCATTCCCTTTCAAGCTTCTTAAAAACAACCTCATCAAAACATCTTCATGAATAACACCAAGATCTGAATCAAATTCCATGAAAGATAAGATGTATACTGTGGTTGAATCATTATGCCCATGAAACTTTTGAATAGCATCCGAATCCACCTTTGGTAGCTTATTAGGACACCTCAGGATACTTGAGAAATTAGTTGGAGCATACCAATCGGCCAACCATGGAGGCCATTCCATTTTACTTCACTTCTAAATCTTCAATATAAGTCTGAAAATAAAAATCTGCAATGAATAATGATCATACCTCATACTATATACCAAAATGTGGACTCGCCAAGCTGAACTTTCAAAAGCCTTCAAGATTGGTGGATGTGCTCACCTCTACAGCCAACAATGTCTTCAAATTTATGCAAGGAACAAAGGTTTTGTCCCTTCATGGAGTTGCCCTGTGAGAATAAGATCTTCAAAAATAACACTCTCAAAACATGTCATGAAGCATAGTCTTCAAATTTTTCAGTAAAATGGACTTTATCCACGACAACAACACCAAAATGTTACCTCCCCAACTCGCATATAATGATAAAATCCCTAATCCACAAAGTGCAAACTAAGGGAGAACTATTAGTACGGTCACCACTGTCACCTGAACAATCTATCCTCTCACTTTTGGTTAGCTCTTTTCCAACTCAAGGTGGGTATCCCTAGCAATTAGGATTACTAAAGCTATAACAATGAAGCTCAAAGGTGATGTGAAGAAATTGCTCTAGCAAAACTATGGTTTTGTGTCTTATTGTAGTATAATGAGAATAAAGGGGTGATGGGAGGATAAGGGACTAGTGCCTATCCAATTTTGGGCTAGTGGAGTCAAGAGGCCAAGCCAAGAGAGCAATTTATGAATGGTTAAGAGCCATAAAGCTATAATACATGCCGCAATATGCCTTAACCTATAGTTAAATGTTAGAATTTCAAGGGAAAACTAAAACAGCAATATTCTTTTAAATTTCTTCACTACTGTAGATATAGATCAGCATTCAAAACACAAATTTCTGAAGTAGATCAATCACAGAAATAAAATAATAGATCTGAACATGTAGAAAACAAATCTAAGCTAGATCTGAACATCATTAGTAATAAAAA
>ML777333.1:1484164-1499498 GCA_009831015.1 Picea engelmannii | reverse complement strand
TTTGTACGCTCGTTTCTCCATAGGCAATGTTGCACCATCTCCACCCAACCATAGGCACCTACTCGTGCCCCCCCGAGCATAACATATACATTCTGGGAAACCCTTCTACACAAGGGGAAAAATAAAAAACCAGCAACCTTCTTATAGAGAATATCCTTGCCAAGACAAAATAACCAAGAACAAGCTCTATCCACTAGAGCAAACCAACAAGAAAGAATCCAGCAACACAGATGCAGCACACCCTAGCTAGAGCGCTAGGGTGTCTAGCCTCCACAAGCGTACCACCAACAATACCGTAGCAAACCCTAGCTAGAGCGCTAGGGTAGCTGGCCTTCACCAAGGCAACACCAAGAGATAAGATAAGCCCCGACCAGACTTGCACCATCCTTCCTATTGCAGTTGCAGCTCTCTCCACCAAATTGCGCTATAGATAAGAGTGAGAGAGTGTGTCAAATGAGGAAGGTGTCACCCTTATTTATAGTAATCTGTCCAGTGACTTTTCTGGCAGGGCCGACCTGACTCTCTGGAAAATATAATTTCTGTTTATCTTTTTCTTCTGGAGCTGACTTTACTTCTGGAGCATTCTAATTTTTCTTTATTATTTACTGTGAGGCCGACTAGGATCTTCTTGAGTTCTTGGCATCTTCATCTATAAGAAAGGTTATTTCGGAGGTGAATACCTCCCACAACTACCAGAAACTTCAACACCTAGATTGCTTCTTCAAGCTTTTCTCCTCTTTTTGGAGTATGGTTTAGCCTCATGGATTTAGTTTTGGATACTGTTCATAGTCTCTGCTGTCATTCTTTTTGTTTTTGTAGTGATGTGCTCTAGTTTAATGCATATGTCATTTTTAAAGTTTTCTCTTGATATTCTGATCTCTGTTTGTGAGTCATTATCTTTATGCCAGCTTCTTCCTATATTAGTTGTTTAAACTTTAAAGTCTTAAACAGGATCATCGCTGCTTAACATGGATTTGTTCTTTGTGGAATCAAATAAATTATATACTTTTGAAACACAAAGATGTTATTTATCACAGTTTAGTGTCTGAAATGCATCTGACGGTTGAATATTGTTTGGAAAATTTTCAGTCAGGGCCTGATGAGAGAAGTGTACCTGGTAACACAATTGCTGTGCAAGCAGATATGCCTTTTAGTGGGCTAACAAGATTTGGAACTGCTTTCCTCTCTAAATTTGAGTGCTCACAGATGCCGCATCCTGTAAGTCATTAAGAGCATAACCCTACAGGATTCTGTATTTCCTTTCTTTCCTGGAGTGGATGCTGATTCCTGTTTCTGTTGTATTCCTACAGCTTCTGGAGCATATCACCTTTGTTGATACTCCAGGAGTTCTTTCTGGAGAAAAACAGCGTACACAACGTAGCTATGACTTCACTGGTGTGACTTCATGGTTTGCCGCAAAGTGTGATCTTATATTATTGTTATTTGACCCTCACAAGCTTGATATTAGTGATGAATTTAAGCGTGTGATCGGGTCTCTTCATGGCCATGATGATAAAATACGAGTAGTGCTCAACAAAGCAGATCAGATTGATACGCAACAGGTAGAAATCTATTTCTTTATTGCGAAACCCAATTTCTTGAAGGTTAATATCTCTTGCACAATTTGTTTTTGAGTTTTATTATGTTTTTTCACTTTTCTTTGATGTTTTCTGTTGTCCTTGCAGTTGATGAGAGTATATGGGGCATTGATGTGGTCGCTTGGAAAAGTTCTGAATACACCTGAAGTTAATCGGGTATATATTGGGTAGGTTTTTCAAAACTGTTTTATGATTTTTATCTTTGGGCAAAAGGGAAGTTTTTAATTTATTTTAATAACTAGTTAATCATATCTTGAATCTTTGCTGTTCGATACTAAGGATTTATTTGTAGTTTGTGCTTTCTCATGTCTGCTTTTGTTTTAAAGTTTCTCTATTTTGTTGCATTTTACATGAACCCAAATGCTAGATGGATACTGGCTATTGAATCTTGATGTCTCCACGTTTGTCTTGTCTTTCATTCCAATGGGTTTTTCTCTTTTTCTTTTTAGTTGAACTAATATCCCGGCAAAGGATCACAAGTTCCAACTTTGGAGACATTAAAGGAAATTCTAAAATGCTGTACAGAGTAGTTCTAGGAACCAGTCATACAGATGTTCTCATAGTTTTTAAACTTGGAACCAGACATCGACTCGGTCACCTATCAACTTTGACATCAACTCGGACTCGGATTGACTCGGACCGATCTGATTTCAATGACTTGGTTCACTAAAAAATACATTAAATAATTAAACTTTAACGAAACAAAATATTTTAAAGCTTTCAAACCATGATTCCAAACCATTAGAGACAAAATATGCAACGTTTGCTCATCTATATACCATGTAAGGGTGTATATATCAAAATGGCAGCGAGTGCAATACATATCAGCAACAAAATACATACTCAGTGAGTTCTTTTGAGCTTGCTATGTGACCAGCAAAATCTGTGAATAGATTTAGATGAGGATCCCTTTTTTTGAAGCTAAACATGGACTGTAACTGCTCATTTGTTAGTATTTCCTCATGCCTTTGGAATCTGCTGCCCTCTTGTATATGAGACAGGTCTAAAGACGTTCATTAGAACACCTTTCTCCCTGTGGAATGATAACAGCGGAGATGATCCCTTCCAAAGATCATCAAGCATTGATCTAAGAAAAATGCTCAAGGCTGGATCATTAATAACTCTTCTTCAGTCATCCTATTTTTCTTCAAGCTTTGAGAAGTTCTCATCATTCAGAGTCCAGCAGAAATGAGAAAAATAGATACCTCTGTCATGCCAAAGAGAGGACACCCAAAAGTCCACAAATATCTCATCATAAGAATGCTCTCAAGTCAGCCTGTAACAGTCTCACAAAATACCCAGATCGGCTGTAATAACTTGACGTCCCTTTGCAGCCTCACATACCTTATAAATACTCTTTCTTCCTCACTGGACATGTCGGCCCTAGGAAGGCCATACATATCAGTTTTAACAGTGTGGGTCCAGAATCAAACCGGCCGAGCTGGCACGGACTCGGCTGGTTTGACCGGTTTGGTACTGAACTGGTCACTAAGCCGAGTTGAAGGCCGGTTTGACTTGGCCAATGATCCGACTATCTGGTTCGCCGAGTGGATAAATACTCGGGCTGAGTTTAAACACTATGGATGTTCTAAATGACTAGTAAGTCTTACATAAATCTGTATGTTTCAGCTTCAAAAATTAGTCTGGTTGGCTGGGTAAGTGTATTTCAATTTTCCATAGAAGTCATACCATTTTAAAAGAACCGTAAATAAGATGATAGCTGCTTCTGCCAATACCATCTTATCTTTAAAGTCTTTCTTGTTTATTGGTTTGTTACTCTCCTATGCCTATGGAGAGACTAGAAATTTCTTTGGGTTTTTAGTGCATTAGTTTGCTTATAAATTACCAATTGCCGAAAATTCGCCTCTAAAAAATACCCTGTCAACAATGAAGATCATTTAGAGAAATCGAGGAAGAGCATCCAATTCTTAAAATAGTACTTGGTTAACAAAAGAAGTCAAAGGAAAAAACAAGCAGATATCCATTGCTCAAAGAAGGAATTTCAGGAAAAAGATTGGTTCTATGTTCGACTTCGAACATACAAACAAGATTTGCTAAATAATTCTAACAAATAGACACTAGCCTAAATTTCTATTGGGCATTTCAGGTTGGAATAAATGTAAATTCAGTTTCATATGTCTTGAATCTACCAACTAAAGGAAGGCTATACAATGTTTTTCTTGTATCATATTTGGAAGAGCAGTGTCTAGGTCAGTCTGACTGATTCTAGCAAATATAAAGTAGCCCTAAATTTCTATGGACCATTTCATCTTGGAATACATGGAAGCTAGGTTCTAAGGTTTCATATGTCTTGAATCTGCCAATTAAAGGAAGTACAGTGTTTTTCATGTATCATGTTTGGAAAACAGTATCTAGTTCAGATTGAATTGCTGTTTCTCCACAAGCATGGTTGAATGTGTTAGGAACTCAAGGAGTCTTGACCTGTTGAGCAAAATCATTGAGATCAAAGCAAATCAGTGAATTCATGATTAGATGGCAAAAGCATCCTAAGGAAGATGCATTATGGAAAAATGAATCCTTCTGGAATCTAGACTCAAAATTCTTCTCTACATGCTTTTAGGGAAAAGTGGCCTATAACAAGGAATGTTGTTATAAACCTAATTATGCTAATTATTAATAAGTACTGTTGCCCCTTCAAGGGAAGCTACTTCTAGACCACCCTCTCGGGTGTGATAACACTGCTTGGATGAGCTGTCCTGCTCATTTCTTCCCTTTCAGGCATGTTTATCCAGTTCTTCCATCTGATACATGACGGCTCATGAGTTCTTTCAAATGAATCTACCATGGTATATCTATTATCAACTCCTATGCCTTACACCTCAGATGTTATGTGCACTTGCAGATGGTACTTCACACATGATCTTCATTTCACTTGATGTGCTATGTTCTCGTTCATGGATTTCTTGCTTAGAAGTGGTGTGATGGTTTCTAACCTTGTCATGAAAGTAATAAACATTGGATTTGATCTAATAACACTTCTTAACGATGAAAATTTTATTACTATGTCTCATTACACAATTGGGGGAGATAATTGTCCTTAGATAAATGTCGTCGTGACTTAGGCCAAATCGTACGACTGGTGATCTAGTTGAGTAGCGTACTTCATATCCTAACCATATCTAACATTTTCCATGTTTTCCCTTTCACTCCATCTCGTCCATAAAAAAGATATTATCCCCACTTATGTTTGACTTATCATATGTCATCCAACTAGGTCTAAATGAACATCTTGAAGAACGATGCAAGCCAAAGTCCAATAAAGCCAAAAAAGGCTAGAGGTAAAGAGCATAAATGTAAAAAATGAAAAAATAATGAAGCTAGAGCCATGCCACCTCATTAAAAAGGCCTAGCCCCAAAGTCCCATGCTAAAAAATTAAAATGCTTATCTAAAGAAGAATACTAAGAAAAATCAAAGAAAAATACAAAAGGGGTAGTAAATAATATGTTGAGGTGCTAACGCTAAGCAAATATCCCTCTCAAAGGTTTGCATGAACAAATAATGAAGATTCCTAGCTCTAGAAGCTAGTTGGACCAATTAAAAGACCTTCTACATCATTACATATGACTTTGAGGGTCAAAACATGAAGTTCCCTTTCCTTTTCCATCAATAATTAATCGTTTTTGCCTATATCTAACCAAGTGACCTAGGAAATACCTTTTGTCCTAGAAATTGACACATGTAATAAGTGTGAGGTTGTTCCCACCATGGTAAAATTAGGCAATTTATAAAACTAACCTATCTTAAGATTTTGTTAGAAGAGATTACTTAATGTGCATTTCCTAATGACTTGTTTTGAGACTTGATTCATCATTATAGGTGGTTTCCCCACATTGGGATTTGTGCACTATGCCTTGAGATCCGTGTACCTACATTGGGATTCATGTACCTATATTTAGCCATATCTACATGTTAACCCCCAGATTTTCCCATGCAACTAGAGGTTTAAGAGCTAGCTAGCTTACATCAACCTGGTAGTTAGGGACAAGTTTCATCGAGATTAGAGATAGGTTTTCCAAGGATCAGACTTCATTTCATAGGCAAACGCATTTTCAAAGGCATGTTCATCAGTTTGGGGAAAATTCTTATTTTTAGCAGTCTTCCTATATTTTAGGAGCCAAAGTTCGGAGGTCCACATGTTAGAGATGATAATGTTTGGGATCCTTTTGAGCTCACAATGTCTATGAGCCTTTCCCAGGCGACATGTGAGACATTGCTATTACTAGGAGTTGGGTTTCAGAGCTCGTATGAGGATTTTGAGCATATATCTGGATTCATTGCAGAAAATCGAATCCGATGAGCCTTTTGCCGAGGGGACATGGGAGAGACAACTATTTTTAGTAGATAGGGTTTCACGGCCCATATGATGATTCTGAGTATATATTTGGATTCCTTGCAGAAAATCAAATCCGATGAGCCTGATTTCATTGACATGCGAGAAGTTTCTATTTTTAGCAGTCCCTGTTTTTAGGTGTGCTATATATAGCAATGTTTTCCTAGCAGTGCCTGACATTTTTTGTCATTTCCTATTTTTTAGGAAAATTGCTATTTTTAGCAGTGCTATTATTAGTAGGTGTGGGTGCCATCCAATGTGACATGTGGCAATAGGTAAGGGCACCATGTTGGATGACATATGACAGTATCTTTTGAGAAAACCCTAGGTGCCCTAATCTTGAGGAAACCATCGGTGCCTTATTGGATAAATTTTGTAGTGAGATAAGGTTGAGTTGCTTGCAACAATTCTATTTTTAGTGGATGACTCATCAACTATTATTGGCAAGAGAGGGTGACTTTCTTGCATGAGGAGGATGATATTATTAGATAGCCAGTTTATTTTGGGAAGGTTTACTTATCTTGAGTTGTGTCAACACTGCATGGAGGGCGCATGAGCTAGGATAATTTTGGAACAATTTATCTTCAATTTATTTTCAGTTAAGTTAACACTGTTACCCCCCTAGGCCAGGGGTAACTAAGGAGATGATGTCTCGAGGTTCACAGGTTGAAGACATGGAGTGCCGAGAGCCAGATGAGTGGGCAAAGCCTCTCCTCTTACCACACATCACCATCGATTGGTAGCAACAACATCCACACCAGCTTGGTCCACAGAGGACAATAGGTCTTGCTTCATGAGGTAACAAGTCCGGTCACGTGTTAAGTGTCATTTTAATAATTGAAGCATTTGAGCATGTTGCAAAGAGTCCTTTCTTGATTATGAAAACGTTTTCTTGGAAATTATACCTTTTGCCTCATTTCACCTTGGTGGTTGACATGGTTTCCTAGTAAGTGGGTCATCCTCGGGAAAAGGGTTGCTACTAGGGGGTCTCCTTGAAGGGTCATCGTACCATTCCCATCCATACTTACCAATTTTCATGCTTCTTCCCCTCCGTTTCCTCATCTCTTGGGTTTTCGGGATTATTGACCCCAATAAGGGCTTGCACCTCATTTCATGGGAAGAAGGGATAAAGGCCCATAGGTGTTGTAGTTGGCAAAAGATAAAAGCCATAAATTATCCTCTAGATGCTCGCCCTAAGGTCTTGAGAGCAATGAAACACTTCTCCACAAAAAATCAAGGACCTTTAAAAAAGGAAACACGTAATTAATAAATGTCCCGCTTGTTGAGGGAATGCATTTGTGGTATCTTTTACTTTCCTTGCACATGGCACTCAATGCGTTCTTAACTCCAAGTGGCATTGCGATGCTCCTTACTTTCCATTGCACATAGCACTCAATGTTTTGGACCATAATCAATTAATGGCAAATAAAGGGCTTGGAAAAATGTTGCATTGCAAATGAGGATGCAACATACCCCCCACAAAGGAACCCATAAATGAGACAATATGAACCCTTGATATGTCAAGAACCCCATGCCCAAAAGTTATACCCCCATCCACCTCATATTCATTTCATGACTTAGAGAGGGTCTTCTTGGGAAACACTCCTTAAATTGGTGATCGATCTTCCCAATAGGGCACCATGACAACCCTCCCATACTTAAATTTGGCAAATTGTATAAGGTCTTTGAGCATTTGCTTAGTTTGAAAAGGGGGGGGGGGTTAATGCACATGTTTGGGTGGTTCTCTTATTAAATGTGGCTTACTTGGCATGATACATGTGACTTGTGGACCCTTGAAGGGCGTACTTGTTTATCTTTGTAGGACCTTGACAGGTGTGGGCTATTCCATGGAGGAACTATGCCATTTTGACCTTCATGGGGGGTTGAAAGGATGGGCACCATACCCCACAGGATGGGCGTAGGACCCAGAGCCATTGTACACTTGAGATGATGGACGTTTCTTTTGGAGGCACTTGAACAACACTGTATGATGACAACTTAGCCCGTTGCACTTGGACGTTGGCCTTTGGAGGCCTAGGACGTCACCCACTAAGCCCTTGATATCACTTGGAGGCTAGGGTTTGATGGCATCAAAAGAGAGGTGATGTGGTTTAAAGAAGGAAGATGCATGGCATAACACTCCAAAGCATAAGAGATGGATACACAGCCTTTGGAGGCCCCACAACTTGCATCTAGAGGCTCAACGTCTCAATTTTTGGGCCTAGCGTCACCCTTCTTAGGGATTTACTCTATGTAATTTTAACTTTTGCAAATTGTAAAGGCAAATAAAGGGTGTTGGCCCTCTTTTAATTTGTTGTTGACTTTCTTATGTGGGCAAATTGGTTTTAGATGACCTCGTATAAATAGAGGTCATCTCACTTTCATTTTAGATATAACTCACTTGAGAATTACATAACTCTTGGTTGAAATTTTCTCTCTACTTGGGAAATTCGCTCTATCATGTCTCTTGTGCAATTGGATGCTCTACTTGTCTATTGGTTGAAGGAAGGCTAGCGACTTTTCTTGCATGTTTGTTCTTGGCAATTATGGTGGAATATCTTGATAAGTAAGGGTTTTTCATGCTATCTCTTGAATTAGATAAGGAAATTCTGCAATTGTATGTGTTTCTTCTTGATTTCAAGGTTATTTTGTCAAACCCTTGGAGGAGTATAAGGGCATACACCCTCCATCAAGGATCTCTCTTTTATTGTCATTGAAAAGACTATTTAAAAGGTTGCTAGAAGGAGTAAAAAGGCTTACACCCTTGTAGATTTACCTTGCTAAGGTTTGTTTACTCTAGGGAGTGTTATCCCCCACTTTTAGGGATAACTAGGAGATCATGTCTCGAGGCCCACAGGTCATAGACATGGAGTACCGAGAGCCAGATCGACTTGAACATGGCCCTGGAGGGCCCATCTTTTCTCCCTTTTAGCGCCTCCACTTTGTCAGGAACAACAACATCCATCACCTTCGGCTTGGTCCTGTATCAGAGATGGTTCTTGCTCCATGAGGTAATGAGTTCGGGTATCATGGTATGTGTCACTATGATCCTCAAAACCTTTGAATATGTGCATTTAATTCCTTTTGTTTCTAACGAATGCTTTGATCTTATACTTGTCCACTTGACCATGTCTGGGGGAAATGACAGGATGCCCTAGTAAGTCTGTGCCCATAGGTTTTGAGTTGCCACTGGGGGGATTTCTGAAAAGTCATCGTCCGCTCCCGTCATATTACCACTTTTTCATCTTGCTTCCCGCTCATCCATTCCATTACATTTGTCTGGGCATTGGGTTGGCCAATCATTTAAGGGTTGCACCTTGCCTTGTGGGAAGAAGGGGTTAAAGGCCCAGAAGGTAAAAGCAAGCTGACAAAAGATAAAAGCTTAAAAATAAAACCTCGAGATGCTTCGCCCAGGGATCCCTGAGAAAGCAATAAAGAGCTTCTTAGCAAGAAACAAGAGGGACCCATAAAAATAATAAAACAAGACCTAGTCATAGGATAGGGGGTCTCATCACGAGCCATCCTATTAGGTCCATGGGTACCTAGCAATATGACACTACTAGTAGCTGGTTACCACGCCAGGGTAGTGGCTCTTGGTTGCATGGCCAAGAGAAAGGGGGTCTCATCACGAGCTAGCCTTCTCATTTCTGTGAAAGTACTTGTGGGTAACACTGCCACCACTGGTCACCATGCCAGGGAAGTGTCCCCTGATTAGCTTCTTGAAGAAAAAGCAATAAAGAATAAAGAATAAAAGGCATAAATGGGCTTGGAAACATTTGCATCCAGGACAGGTGCAACTCGCCTTCTACAAAGGCACCCACAGGTAAGCCCTGCATTTCCCTGCTTTCCCTGCACCTCTTGTCAGGACATCCCTTATCCACCTCATCCATTTACATGTCTTGGATTTAGTCTCTTCCGGAAACATCACTTTTCCCAGTGGACACTAGCCCAATAGGACGCCCTGTCACCTCCTCCAAACTTGTATTGCAGATTTGTATAATGTTTTTGAGCACTTGACTGGGGTAAAAGGGGTTTTATGCACATGTTTAATAATATTGATGATGAGATGTGATTGATGAGCCCATGGAGGGCGTATCTGTTGCTGTGCAGGATCATGCCCGATGGACAGGTACCACATTGGACAGGTACACATGGGGAGATGATTAGTTCGGACCTCCATGGGGTTGAAGAGCCCACTAGATGGATGCTGAGACCCCAACAGGGGGCAGAGACAGGACAAAGGGGTTTGCACCGAAGAAGAGGAGGTCGTTCCATAGAGGCACCCTGGTAGAGCCTTACCTAGGGGGGTTGTGCCCTCTTCATTGGAACGCTGGCCTTGGAAGGCCCAGGACGTCACCCAGGAGGCTCATGACGTCATCCAACTTCATGGACGTTTTGGGAGACAATCATGGCAGTTTGGCACGTGTGGTAGGTTGGAGAAGCCTAAGGAGGGCTAACGTTTTGCTCTAGGAGGCTGCATTTTCCCTATAAAAGGGTTAACATCACCCTAGAAGGGGCATGACGTCTTACCTTTTGCTTGATTAGGGTTTCATTATGACATTTTAATGTGAAACAATATTATTTTGGTATTTTGGCCTTGTCGGCGTTTTAATGACCTAAAATTTAATTAAGGTCATTGGTATGCTATATATTGAGGGTTTTTACCTTCATATTTTCATCATCTTTCACTCACACATTAGTGAGCTCTGAAATTTGTGCCCTATTCTAGGGTTTTGGATGAAATAGTGAGGGGCACTTGTTGAAGGAAGACTTTTCTTGGCATTTTTGGCATTTTTTCTTGGTGGAAGGTTTACAACTAGGGTTTTGCTACATGATTTCTTGGTTTATGCAAGTGAATTTCTGCAACACTTCTTAATTGAATGGTTATGGTTTTATTTACTTGCATTTGCAATTATAATATGCTGAATCAAACCCTAGGTGACAAGCAATAGTTAATGTCCTTGTCTCATGTCCCTACCAAGTTAAGAGCTATTTTGATTTGCTGAAGTAAGATAGAGCCTTGCCATAGCAACACTCTATCCATACTCTTCTAGCTAGTCATTTTCCCCTTGTTATTGAGCTAAGAAGGAGGAAACGCATCAAGGCCTAGGGTTTCTACACCTTGGTGAGCCGTTTTCCCCTAGGGTTTGTTTGGTGAAGCCTTGCCTTAGCAACACTTCACCTTCTAACTCTCTTGTCTTTAGCCCTATAATTTCTTACTCAAAGCTAGTCGATTTCATATTGCCATTGAGCTAAAGGAGGAGGAGAGAGCACTAAAGCCTAGGGTTTCTACACCTTAGTGAGCCTCTCTCCCCTAGGGTTTTATTGTTGAGGCCTTGCTTTAGCAACACCTCAACATTCAACCTTCTTGTCTTTGGTCTTTTCATTATCATTTTTTCCTTCAACCTTTGCAGCCTCTTTTGACTCCATATGCCCTAATAATGCACTGATCTAATCCTCATGTGTTGAGCACTTTGATCACACACACATCTAAACTTTGAACAACCTTTAACTCTTACTGACCCTAGCTTCTAGAATAACATTTACTAACCCTATTGCTGCTATCATTTACTTATGCTATAAACACCTTTATTGCAACATCTATTTGTCTTTAAAGCAATTGAATGATTAGCTAAAATGTTGCTTCAAGTATTGTTACATTGATGATAAATTGCCATTGTTTCTTGTGAAGCTTCATTAGCATTTATGGTGAAGTGATATTGTGTAATCATTGCTATTGTATACACATTGATTTACTGCATCAATATTATTGCTCAATTGCCTATTATCAGAAGTCCATAATTATATGAAGTACTAACCAGCAGGTGAGCTTGCACATGTACAGTTTCTTTGTTGCTTTGTCTCGGGCAGGTACACTTCTGGTTACTTTTATCTTTATTGGCTATAAGTCGGACTTTCTGATCGGTGGTGACTTGTGAGGGGGGATTTATACTTAGCCTTTAAGCGTTTTGCCTTCTCGAAACCGCAAGTCACCGACGACGTCTCCCCTGGGTCTTACCTCCCTAAACAGAAAGAGCCTTCCCATTGAGGTGACAGTGATGGGATTGGTTCAATTACGCCAGTTTGACCTCCTTTCATTTGTCTATTATCTTAACTACAAACTGTGGGATAACATTTTGGCGCCGTTGCCGGGGAACACTGAGTCAATTCTCCTCAAAGACGACACTTTTCGGTAAGCCTTGTCTCTAGAGTCTCTATCTTACAAGCTTACCTGGCGATTCCACTTAGGGTGTTTTCCCTTATCCTTTGATAGTTTCAAGCAAATTATCTGGCGACTCCACAAACCACAAAGAGGTACAATAATCCTCCTCAATCTTTCAGAAGAAAGCCTCCCCGAAACTCTCCTGTAGTAAAATCACTTTTTGGAGGAACTCTTCCTTTAAAGACAATGTCTAGCACAACAACTCAGACCAATGCATCGAACCCAACCAATAACCAAAGACAATGGTCATCTACTCTTTTCAAATTGCTAGACATGTCAGCCATACCAGGCTACCCTAGGCAAATGCCACCCAAGTATGAGAAGTGGTTGCCTAAGTTTACCTGTACTGATGCAATCAGTGCCGAAGAGCATATGAGCAATTTCTGGGCGTTTTTTCAGCTTCACCCCGTCAGTGATGATGCTGAAGACTTAGTCATGAAATTGTTCTTCGCTACTCTCCTCGATGCTTCAAGGCGTTGGTATCTTAGTCTTCCCGATGGTGGTATTAAAACCATGGACAAACTAGAAGATGCCTTTCTCAAGAGATGGAGTATCAAGGAAGACCCCAACATGCTATTGACTAGGCTAAATTCCCTTTGGAAGCATGAAAATGAGACAATTCGAGAGTTCCACACTAGGTTTGAAACTTTGTTGCAAAATATCCCTGTAATCCATCATCCAACCGATAATTACCTTGTCTATATCTACACCAAATCTTTCATTGGTCAACTAGGGTATCTCCTCAGAGACAAAAACCTCCAAACAATCCAAGAAGCTCAAGAATTGGCTACCAAGATTGAAGGCAACCTCCATTCGTCTAAAATTGATCCTTTCACAAATACAAGGGGCAAAATGGACACTAAACCCAAGATCGTTCACAATACCGAGCCTACTTCAGACCTTTCGCTAGTATGGCAAAATTACAAGCAACCATGGATGGCATGATGAAAAATCAAGAGCTAATGATGAGTAGAATTGTCAACTTGGAAAGAGCCTAGAACCAAGCACCTAGGGTCCCGTACAAAGGTCAATTCCAAAAGGGGAACCAATTTTACAAACCAAAGAATGATCAAGAGGTTCCAAATACTTTATCCCCTGCAAATGTCGTGGATGAAAATCCTTGGTGTTTGCAGTGCAGTGAAGCACATTGGGAACATGAGTGCCCCTGCAATGATGGCCATGAACAAGTGAACAATATGGGTTATGTCATGGAAGGCCCCCAAATAAATATCACTGTTGAAGAACATCGGGAGGGCGCAAAAGAAGCAGCTAGGTTGGCTAGAATGGCAGTAATAAACAACCTAGACCAGGAATCTAAAGAGAAGTTGAAAAAACAAGAATTTCAGGTGTATAGATGAAAGAAGTTGAACCAATCTTCCTCTACCATTCCTGCAGTAACCCAAACAAAACTTCCGCCTTTGGACATACTCCTTCCTAAGACGTCCAAAACTGAGAAGGTTGACTTGAACTTTGACTTCGAAGGGGCGCTATCTAAGATGCATGTAACCATCCCTCTGAAAGAAGTCATTAAGGTGCCATCTGTCAAAGAACGATTTGACAATTTCTTCAAAGGATCAGATGGACCTATGGACCCTCCTATTATGTTACAAGATGATCAGTTTAGGGTCCAATACGATGAACATCCTCCCTTTTTCATGACCTTGATAATGAATAACAAGAGCCTCAACAACTGCATACTAGATTCAGGGGCCAGTGCTAATATGATGTCCCTCAAGGTCATGCAACAAATAGGTTTAAAAGTCACACGACCTTACAGGAATGTGTCTGGCTTTGAGTCTAAAGCCATACCCACACATGGGGTAATTGAGAATGTCGAAGTTTGCCTCAAGGAATACCCTGAGAAAGTGATCCACATGGACATAATGGTAGTAGACATCCCAGATGTGTGGGGGATGTTGTTGTCAAGAAAGTTTGCCTCAAAACTAGGAGGTACTCTTGAGATGGACCTCACTTATGTGAATATACCTTTGAAGGATGGAACTATAGGTCATCTCCCGAATGTACCTGTGACTACAACTCATGTGCAAGAAGCTAGTGATCCCATCAAAGATGACAAAGCACATGAGAAAATTATGCAGAGTCTTCCTGAGTTTTCTCCAAATGATATGCCTTTTGCAACAGAGGAAGACTTTGATCAACTTCAATGGCCCAAGAGAGAAGAATACCAACAACTCCTAGACAAATATAAAGACAAGGAAGTTGGGACCGTGAAATTACTAAAAATAGGAGAAAGTGACATATTGATTCGGCCTTCCCAACAGGAAGTCGTTACAACAGAATCCCACCCCCTTCCTTCTGCACAGTACACCAGGGTTGTTCAGGGAACAACCAAATACAAGATCAGAGAGTACAAGGAAGGGGATGTAGTATGGAGGTAGTGAAGTACTCAGTCTTGGCTCGGGCCTTTCAACGTTGGAAGAAAATCAGTTGACGACTCTTACTACCTGTCCACTTTGGAAGGAAGAAGGTGCCCATTACCTGTCAACGAGCACCTCCTCAAACCCCACCAAGGTGGGGGGACCTGACTTCACAGGTAAGTACAGGTAAGTAGGTAGGCATTTTACATTCATTGTATATTCCATTGCATTTGCATCCTAGAGTAGTTTTCTTTCACACTTGTACATATGATTGCTTTTATTTCAGTTATATATATATATATATATATATATGAGCTGGGGGTGATATCACCACCCTAAATAATTACTGATAGTGCTATTGAGATCAAGCAGGTTACTGGTTATGCCAGAGATGCTGAGGTTCTCATGTGCTCTACGATGAGCACATGTCCCCGAGTTGAAGCCAGATGTTATCCCCCACTTCTAGGGATAACTAGGAGATCATGTCTCGAGGCCCACAGGTCCTAGACATGGAGTACTGAGAGCCAGATCGACTTGAGCATGGCCCTGGAGGGTCCGTCTTTTCTCCCTTTTAGCACCTCCACTTTGTCAGCAACAGTAGCATCCATCACCTTCGGCTTGGTCTTGTATCTGAGATGGTTCTTGCTCCATGAGGTAATGAGTCCGGGTATCATGGTATGTGTCATTGTGATTCTCAAAACCTTTGAATATGTGCATTTAATTCCTTTTGTTTCTAATGAATGCTTGGATCTTATACTTGTCCACTTGACCATGTCTGGGGGG
>ML777333.1:1463705-1474038 GCA_009831015.1 Picea engelmannii | reverse complement strand
TTTGTCTTAGTGAGAGTGAGAGATTTATTTATGGCTATCAAGTGGTTTATTTCAGCAGTTTACTCCAATTATTTCAGCCATTTAACTTCAAAGGCATTTTTGCATGACTAAGGCGCCTTGTTTGGAGAGTTCAAGAATCTATAAAGGAAGGGGGAATGGCCATTATACAACAGAGTCTTTTGGAGTGAGCAGATAGCAGCCTTTCTTTTCCATCTTCTCTTCTTCTCTTCTTGCACTCTGCGCAGAGGCATATTATTGTGATCAATCTTGTACTCTGTCTCTATGGTGCAATGAATCTCTTGACTAACAAAGATAAAATTTGACTACGCTATTTCTCTTAGCTCTTTGAACTTATCGGTGCAACAATATCTTTTTGCGCAGCGGTGTAGGTTGTTTTCTTGTCTCTAATTTGGTTGTATTTATCATTTAGTGCACATATTCCTCTCTATTTTCTTTTCATATCTTGCTATTGCAAACTAAAATTCTCTTGTATTCGTTAACTATCAATTTATTGAGGTCTTTGGTTGCTTACTTGCATACCAAGGATCATATTTATGTGCTGATTTGTCATACTAACACAGATTTCTAAGTGATTTTCAGCCCATGAACTCTAGGGACACCTCCCTTGTGATTGGAAAGGCACTAATCCGAATGGAGAAGCACTCAGCTAGTGACCTACGACTGATTGCTTATCAATTATTACTCAATTTTCCTTGCTGTAGGTCTTGGAGTCAAAGCTGTCTTGTGGTGTATTTTTGAGTGATAACACTACCTACATTGAGATCCATGTCACTGCATTGGGATTTATGATAGCACAGTGGATGATGACAAGGATGCCACATCATCACAGAGGTGTCCACATCATCATTTGATAGCATATGGAGCATGCATGAGCCACTTGGAGGTGTATTCACTTGGCACGTGTGAAGATTCTTCTCCTAGGCACACTTTCTCTCTCTTGGACTCACGTGTAGTTTCTAGAGCCTTCTAGAAGGGTGGTATTCATTATTTTGTCTATTTAGATGTGTGAGGCTTTTAGAAGATTTTGGAAGGGTGCACATCGTCATTTACTTGTCCTCACATGTGTGAATGAGTTATTACTTGATTATTGGGGTTAGTTAGGGGGTGCCCTTGTTCTTATGCCTACATTTGACTCCACATGTGTGATTTAGGTGGTTATTTGCTCACTTTGAGGAGGGAGCACATGTTCTCATGCCCTCATTTACCACATGTACATTATTTAGTTCGTTTTTGTACATTATGAGGAGGGCGCCCCTACTTTTGAGGGTTTGTTGTAACCACCTGAGGTATTTTCCTATGGTTTTCACTTGGGAACATGGTATTAGGCTCATGGTTTCATCTCAACACATGGTATGAGCTCATTGTATTGTCTTGGCTCATGGTTTTCATTGTATGGTATTAGAGGGTGCTTTATCTATATAAGGAGGGTGCTTGCCTCCCTCATTTATGATGGTTGGAAATAGACTTGAAAGACTTATTTTGCTCAATATTGGTGTCAAATCTACTCTATTTTCTCGAGTAAGTGTTCTAGGATAATCAAAGAAGGGTTTGATGTGCATATGGTCATTGAGGAAAGAGCTATTGCAAAGCAAACAATGCAAGTGAGGTATGATCCATTATCTATGTCATTTCTTTGTGAATTTCTAAGCTAGTTCTTGTGTATTATTGGGGTTGAAGATCTTAAGGTTTTAAATCCTTACCTTAGGATTTATGTTTGAAATTTAAGGTTTGCAACACTTAGGCTGAATTTTTGTTAGCTTAGCCTCCCTGTGACTCTTGCATGGTTCAGATCTCTTAGATTGATGCTCACCAAGCATTCTTTAGAGATGTTTGGGGACTTCAACATTCAAGGTAAAAGGGACAACTACTCAAGGAGTAATCCAGACTCCATGCCCAATGGTAACACTTAAGTTTTCTCATTTCTTTTCTTTTCATCTCATTTAAATCTTCCATTTTTTTTGTTTTACATGGAATCCAAGGGTTAGATGATCAATCTCTAGATTTAGATTGCTAGATTCAAACCTTGGAGCTAACCTTTCTTACCTAGTTAGGGTTTGGATTATTTTATGCTAATCTTTACTTAAGGGTAATATTTATTAATGATTAGCATGAACAAGCCAAGACATACTTACATAAGTGTTTAACTAGCTGAATATTTTTGGATCTTGGTTTTATTTTCATCATCGATAGATCTATCATTTCACTATGTTGTGCTTAAATCTAAACCCTTTATAGAGTTGATGTCACTTTAATGTTGGAAGACACAATGACTTGATGACATAAGTGTAATATCCCCAAGGACGAGCCCTAGTTGTTTTATAAATTGTAAACATGTTTGTTAGGCTGGTGAGCCGAGTTATAATAAGCTAGGAGGCTTATTTGGTGATTAGGCCGGAGAGCCTAGGTGTTAAAGGCTAGGAGCCTGATTTTGTATATGTAATTATGCAGATCATTAATAAAATATAAACATCGCTGGGTGCAGACCGACCACGAAGAAAGAGTGATGGGGGACTAAGCTTCCATAAGGTTGGGTAAGGGAGGAGGCTAAGTGTGTGGGCCTAGGGGCTAAGCTAGGGGGCTTACCTTTAAAGGGGATAATAATTTATTATTATTTCCTGAAGGCTAAGGTGGACATGTTGAGTGTTGTCCTAAGTTCCTGTAAAGGGAACGTATGCAAAATGGAGTGCATGCAGCTCCAGGAAGACAGGTGTCGACCTGGGCGCATGTAGTTAAAAGATGAAGCGTCAGCTGTGTTGGGGGTTGGCGGGTCATTCTTTCATCCTCCACCCGAGTCGCTTTGCCATTCCCCATCCTTCGTGAATTCGGTTTAGCTCTGCGATCGACCTCTGCGTTGATTCCTTGTCACGCACCCTGAAACCAGTGGCAAACTCGTGGACTGAGCCGTGTCTCCTGTGAAGTCCGAGCACCCTGTAAATTTCGGAACCGTGCTCTGTCTTAGTGTGGACTGTTGTCGTTTTTGGATGTCCATACCCAAATTCATGTTGCTGCTGTCACCGTGAGTTAACCGAGTTGCTATTGTTGTTGCTGTTATCCTCACCTTGCGGGAATTGAGTTGAAACTAGTTGAAGAAGTGGGTTGTTAGGCCCATGGTAGAAGAGGCAGGTTGTTAGGCCTGTAAGCAGCTCTCTCCAGGTGAGAGAGTTTGCTGGGAAGTGGTTTTCTCCCAGAGAGAGTCCAGCACTAGCTACGGAGCTCTGAGAATTCCTGATCCGGCCTATTGCCGAGACCCAGAGAGGGAGGTAAAGCAGCCGATGGACTGTGTGACAGTGAAGGTGTATACTCCCGGGTGGAACAAGCATGTGGGGAATGAGAGTCCATGAGTAGTGGGCGTAAGAAGGCTCTTGGAGAGAATCCTTCCAGTTGCACTGTGCAGTTTTCCTGTAACCTCAGCCTAGTCTAGGATTCCCTTGCCTTGGGTGGAGCTTAGTCCCAGCTCGGGGGTGACCCACTGCTGAGCGTGATGAACAACGTGGTCTAAGTCTGGGAGGTTCGTGGAAGGTATGTATGTAGTTGGTGGTGTTACTCGAGTTTAAAAGATAAGTATCAGTCTGTGCTTAATTTATATGTTATGCATGTTTGTGCTACTGATGCTTGAATGTTATCATGTGTTCCATTGCATGTGGATTTACTGTCTATTACATTTGAATCTGAATGGTAACAATAACTCTGTGTTATGTGTTTTATTTCGATTAAAATGCATGTTATATGTATAAGTGTATATTCCGCAGTGGTAACATTACCTGGTCTCTGTGTTGGCCGGGAATGCTACAGTTTGGTATCAGAGCTAAGTGAAGCCTTCGAGTAGTGGCATTGTCCGGCCTGTTGGTGGCTAGGGATGTTACAATGAGAGTTTTAAAACCTGTTTTCATCCATATGTTTGGAGAATGACTTAATGAAATTGGATATTCATGCAATGTTTGGCACTTGTTATGGTCACAAGACTCTAAATTAATGAATCAGTCCATCATCCAATGGAACACTTGAGTTGCTAAGTAAAACTATCATGGTCTCTTTCATCGTTCAAATTTGTGACACAAATGCTTTTACTTGATTCCATGGGCAACGTTGGGTATATTTCAGCATATTTCAGCAATGTTTTGGCATATTTGTGATCATAACTCATATATCTAGCAAATCGATGCCTTATGATGTGGAACGACCTAGTCTCTAATGCAAACAACTCAAGTAATGTTCAGCCCCTTTCACTGTTTTGAATCTATTGTTGAGGGTTTTTAATGCTTGGTATAATTCACTTCAATGCAAAGATTGTGGTGAATGACATTGGTTTAAATATGATAACAAGGTTGTGTAATGTGAAACATTTCTGAATCAAACTAATACACATTGATGCTGACTTTAAGCTTGATGTCTCACAGCTGGTACATATGCTACAGCCCTTCAAGCTTACAATCAGTCCAATTGATCACACCGGCACTTAAGCATTGGGTTAAACCTTCAAGTTTCAATTGTTTTCATTCATTTCATGATGATGTGCTACTGTATATGGACTGATGTGTAACCTAAGTGTTGAATACAATTCCAACCAATACTGTATACACCAGTGTTACCAACATCATGTCGGCAAAAATATCACCGAGGGTCTGGAAAAGAAAATATCAACAACATCGGGGAAAATATCGGAAAATGTCTGCAAAATGAAAAAAATACAAACATATTCATTTTTTTTCAATTTTTTAAATATCTAAAGCATCAACAACATCAAATAAATGCAGTTCCACATAAATATGAAAAGGGAACTGATATATAAGATGTATAAGATGTCTAGTAAACTCAAATACAACATAGATCAACATTGAATCATGCCTTGACTCTAAAGCCTCAAAATATCATAAAAAAATATAATAAATGTATCTCATCATCATGAGTCATCTACAATGAAATCAGATAAATAAATTAATGATTCCCTCTACCCCTTTTACGGGAAAAGCTGATGGTTCTATAAATGCCTTTTCCTTTAGAGGAAGAAGGCCTTGGGGCTGGCAGTGGACTTTGATGTCCTGTAGAAGAAGCAAAAGCTAGACTCTGGTGTCCGCTACTGGTGCTACTACCGAGTACAACTCTCTCTGTCAGAGTCCGTGAAGATGGTGGCTTTGGTGCACTCCTAGTGTCAATAATCACCTCCTCTAAAGGTGTCTACTGACTCTGCTTTGGAACATCCTCCTCCTCTACCTTTCTCTCCTCTGCTACTATGCCCTCTTCCTCCTCTTGTAACCAATCGGGGATCGATTCTGTTGTCACAAGAGTTGGTTCTAGGCTGTAATAGAGCCAAGCCTTAGCACATTTTAAATGAAATAATAATTTTTTGATTGATCAATCATAGGAGGCTTCTAGAACTAGGTCCAAAACAGGCCTTTCAATCATTTATAAATCAGAAACGAAAGAGGCATGTCCTCGTTTGCCTAATTTAATTAAAATAAGGAAGATGGATAGAAGATAGGGGATGAAGAGGACTGAAACAAAGAGTTAGGTATCTAATTCCGACAATTCTAATCTTTATTTCAATAGAGGAATGACAAATAACTTCGAAAGACAAACATGCATATATATAACTCGTAATCTAGGCAGAAACAGTTAAGCTACAGGTCTTGTTTTGCTCACAGCATAAACAGAGGAAAAGATGAACCTAACAGGCTGCCCAATAAATGACTATAGCAGAGGTATTACTGAATTAGAGTCATTACAAGCTGAATATGCAAAAGAAGGAAGAACGAATGAATGTAAACCTGAGAAAACAATACAAGGAAAGACATAATTACACAGTGATGAGGTATAGAATCTCTTGATATTTTGTTCTATATTTGCTGAAAGAAATGGCATTACAAACCCAGCGCCCAAAAGGCTCTCAGGCTATTTTCCGCCCCGCTTGGATAGATCTACAATCTATTTATTTATACAAAATTTATTTCAACTGAAAAAACCTTTGGGTTACCCACAACCTCTGCCTAACAATATAATACGGTCTTAATACTATGCATACGTTATTGGTTTTCAATTGGAGGTGTGGGCGCTTCGTCTGACTCTTGTTTGTTCTCGGATGTATTTACTATCTTTTGTTCAACATATATTCGTTGCAGCTACCATAATCATTGGCAGTCTTCTAAAGCTACCGTAACACTTTTCTATGCCTGCTAAAGCTGCCATGCTCTATTTCTTTTCATGAGATACAAATCCAATATCCTTCGTATTAGTGATATGGCTTTGTTGCAGAAAGAAGGATAGTTCTTCTTGTTATGTACTCATTATCCAGTGGTCCGTAATATGCCCTTGAGACATTTACCAATAGCCCAAAACTACAAATTCTGTAGCTCAAAATCTACAGGCACAAATCTATCTCCAGTTACAGCAACATCCTCTGGATTCATTACTACAGGCAATGGAATTATCTCTTCTGTATTGCTGCTAATAACTCACATGAAAACTTGTTCTGTAACATAAAGGAATTGCACAAGATCTCTGTAGTTCAGGATAACCCCTTGCATTTCTCAACTCTTTTGCATATCCTTTCTTTAAGAAGATGTGCTTTGAAAATACGCACCTATCAAAAACACACTTAACAAAAAATGTCACTTGTAAGATGTTCTTCTTGATAAGCAATTTTAGATCAGTGTAATCAACCGTGCGAGACTCAAACTATAGTGGCAGCAAAATAACGGGGTAGGGAATGAACTCTGCCAGCAAATTCCCACGACATGTTTTGAGTGGATGGATTTCATGTTAAACACTACCAAATCAAGATTCAAGTCATCAAGAACCTCTCCAATAACAACGGTAGGCTTCTTGCCTTCACCAAGTCTCTCCATCGAACCAAACTCCTCAAAACCACCTTGAGCCAAATGCCAACGAATACTGGATAATCGTGCATCATGATCTGCTATCTCATCCTTGCTATTTTCAGTAATAACACAACAGTGATGTCTGCACCATATTTCTTTGCCAATGCGCGCGAATACTCGAAAGTTTGGCTTCTGCCCCCTTTTGTTTCTTGACAGAGGGCGTTTTCATTTTACAGTTGGAACGTTCAACCAATCGACGTTTTATGCATAAGGCCAGAACCTTAATCCATCTGCGTTTTGTGTGTGTAAGGCTGGAACCCCGACTTCGGGCCTTCGGGCTTCGGGGGAAAGGAGGAGTGGCTCATTAACATTCTTCCGACAGTCAAAATCCCGAAAATGGNCGTTTTATGCATAAGGCCAGAACCTTAATCCATCTGCGTTTTGTGTGTGTAAGGCTGGAACCCCGACTTCGGGCCTTCGGGCTTCGGGGGAAAGGAGGAGTGGCTCATTAACATTCTTCCGACAGTCAAAATCCCGAAAATGGAACATGGCGTTATAACCCTTCTAGCAATTTTCTTGGCGCATATTGCGTTCTTTTCGTGCTTCCTCGTGAGCTCTTCCTCCATGTGGCTGAATGCGTGGCGCTTGAACGCTTGGTCTTGGCCGATTGGTGTCATACCGTAGATGTTTGGCCCTGGTATACTCGTGGATTCTCTCGGATTTTTGCGTGAGTTGTCTTGTGACTTGGCATGCGTATGGATTTTGGTGGATAGCTGGGAGATTGGGGCATGAAGGGTAGTGGACCCAATCGATTTTATAAAAGAGAATAGGTGCAAAAGGGTTTGGCTAAATAAGACATTAAAATCAAATAAAAATATTAATTTAAAATTATATAAAATAATTTTAAAATAATATAAAAAACAAAACTTATAATATGTTTTTTTGTAATTTGACATTTTAGGCTTATTTCGACAATCAAACAATTGCAAGCTAAGACCAATAGGAGACCTTCGACAACTTCAAAGCTTTTGAGATTTTGGCTAATTGTGACACAAGGTTTTGAGATTTTGACGGTAGGGAAACTCGACGAAAATGGCGATAGATTTAGAGATTTTACTGCAGCGTCAAGGTTTGCACCGGGTGGCGCAAGGACTTAACGATTATACAAGCTTACGCCAGGCGACAAGGTTCTAAAACTAACGAGCGCAACTGACCTAAATTTTGGCGAAAGACACTAAGTTTGGAAATTTTCAATATTTGTTCCAACATAGTCTCCATCTAGGGATGGTGCTTTCATGCAAAGCGCCAAGAACAGTAGACCATGTGCCTTCATCCATTGGGCGACCTGAAATCATCCTTATCAAACTCTGAACCCTGTCACTTTACTTGCACCTTTCCGAAACAAAAACCGCTTATGCATTCATTGGGCTATGGAGTCGTAATGCCTTAAATGAAAACCATACTGGATGCCAAACTGAACTGGAAACATACTGAAAAACACTGTTGAATCTAATGCTCAAAGTCAAGCTTATTTATATACATCGCCTACTTTAACTGATATCACTGCTTTGTTCAAGTATAGAAAAATTTCCAAATCAACCAAGCGAGTATCCGACTAACTAACTTAATTATGCTTCCATCTTTGAGCACAAAAATGACAGGAGCAACTGCAAATTTCAAAACATGCACTGGGAGCACGTACTTACAGTTTTGAAATTCAGACTTCAAGAAATTAGAAATAAAAAATTTAGTCCCCCATTTTGACTCCATATAAACTGCTACTGGATCGTAGAAGGGAAGAGATATACCACTTTCACAATTAATCCATACCCCCTCCTGCTGGGCAAGCTGTCTGAAATGCTTTTGCGCACTTTGTCCACTGCTGATTTTTTCTTCTACTGGTGCAAAAAGGTCGCATTGAGACTTATTGGTCTGTTGCTCAATAGTTGTTAAACAGGGAGGAGAGATCAATTGTTTCAGTAACCCCTGCTTATGTCCTTCATCTGCTGTCCAAAGATCTTCTTGATAGTTGTCATACATAGGCTGATCTCTTTCATGATACTGCTGATTGCTTTCTTGTTGAACCAAAGTTTTTTGCTGCTCATCATCTTTAGAAACACTTTTATCATATTCATCAAACAAAGGAGGACTGTCGTAAATTTTTGTGTGCGATGAAAAAGAAATCCGCTTTTCTGGATATTCATCATAAACAGGTTGCTCATAGCACATTCCGGAACATTTACTTTCAGAAATTTCTGTTTTGTGAGGATCTAGCAAAGATGGCCGAATATCCACGGACTGATTTTCAATATATTCCTGCCATATCATATCAATACTGGAAGTATATCTCAGACCATGTCCAACTGTGCCTCGCAAGTATCTCAACACATGCTTCACAACAATCCAATGTGTCTATCTCTGCTGACTCATAAAATGGCTAAGTGCACTCACTGCATAGCAAATATTTGGTCTGGTGTTAACCAAATACATCAATTATCTAATCATTTGTCTGTACAGAGTCTAATCGATTTCGTCAGAATCGAAAGAAGACACACTTAGTTTCTTCGGATTCGTCACCATTGATGTAGCCATGGGCTTCAAGTTCAACATCCCAAACTTCTTCAATATCTCAACTGTGTACTTCCCATGACTCAGGAAGATCTCATCAATTCTTTGCCACACCTCTAGTCCGAAGAAGTAGTGCATCATACCACGGTCCTTTATCTCAAACTCAGAGGCCAACACATACTTGCATTCAACAATAAGGCTCTATGTATCACTGAGGAATAAATCATCAACGTAGAGGACCAAAATCAGGGACTCACCATTAACAATATTGTAGTATAGGCTGGGATCGACAACACTTTTGTTGAAGCCCAAAATAATCAGGTGTCCATCAATCCTTGCATACCAAGATCGAGGTGCCTACATGAGTCAATATAGGGCCTTCTTCAACCTGCACACATGAAACTCCTTCTCATGTATCACAAAACCATCTGGCTGCTCCATGTATACTTCTTCCTCAATCTCTCCATTGAGAAAGGTTGTCTTCACATCCATCTGATGTACTCACCAACCCATGGATGTTGTAGGGGTTGTTGACTGCCCATTTAGCATCGGTGGTCAACTCCATGTGCCATGAAGAGATGCATAATCAGATGTAAATTTGTCGAAGACTTTGGTTCTACAGGGCATGTTTGGCCCCAACACTTCTTTTTGTAATTGGAATTTTCGCACCCCTACGTGGGTTAATAATGTAATAGGTTTGCATGAGTCATGTCTAGGTCAGTTACCTTGGGATCAGTTCACTGGGAGAGTTCATTTCATCGAGGGTTTTTTATCCTCAGGTTATCCATTGGGTTTTTCAGCCTTATTGATTTCCCTTGAGTTTTTCCCTCACACTTGCAATAATTCCTCCAAAGTGGTGAACGACGTTCTAGTGGGCTTATGTTTTGGTAACTATTATAGGGAATCATTGTAAATGACCATGCAAGACA
>ML777333.1:1430937-1443512 GCA_009831015.1 Picea engelmannii | reverse complement strand
CCCTCAGGTCTCGGAACAATATCCCGCACATCATTCTTCATGATGGACTGATACTCCTCCATCATGTCATCTCTCCATACTGGATGACTAGTTGCCTCCTCATAACAGGAAGGTTTAAAATCAATGATGTGGCTCATAGCTACGGCATAACACGAATATCTATGAGGTATCTTGCTCTCTCAGAAGGTACCATCTCTTCCTATCTTTCACTCAATCTGTCTCTGACCAGGGATGTAGATCCGGTATTCCTTCGAAGACTGTACCCTTTCTACCTGAAGTGTCTAGCTTGGTCCTTTTCTCCTTGGGTACATGAATGTATATTGAACACCCAAATATCTTGAACTGTCCAACCTCAGGCTTCACTCCGGTGAAGGCTTCCTCGGGAGTAATGTTCCTCAAGGACTTCTGGTCTGAACATACACTACAATCATGGATGCCTTTGCCTACAGAAACATAGGTAAATGTTGATCATGAATCATCGCCTTGATTGTCTCAACAATAGATCTGTTCTTCTTCTTTGCGACCCCATTCTGTTAAGAGTTGTGAGGAACAATGTACTCCCTCTTGATCCCTGCCTCAAACATCTCTAGGACACATCGAGGTTCGCTCATGGAACCAATGTCCCCCAAGACATATCGAGGTTTCCTTGTGAAACCAATGTCTTCGTTCCTTCATCTAGTAATCCACTGATTACTCTGCAATCAGCTAGTAGCATACTGCTACTACCATGCCATCGGTAGCTCAAATCATCCGCTAGATTGTTTATGACTATGCTGGAATCAACCGGTAGCACACAACTACTGCAATGTCATCCAATAGTACACAATTGTTTCCATGTCATAGTAGTACACAACTATTGTCCAGTGGTATGCAACCACTGCCACAGTCTCACGACTACGTAACAATCCACTAGTAGCACATAGCTACTAGCATGTTGTCCAGTGGTACACAACCACTTCCATAGTCTCCATGACCATGTTGTGATGTTTCTCCTCTCCCAATAGTCTTATTCACACCTAGCCACCTCGCATGCCATAGGCAAGACTACGACCATAGCCTCATTCACACCTAGCCACCTCACATGGCATAGGCAAGGCTAAGCTGCAAGTCTTATTCACACCTAGCCACCTCACATGGCTTAGGAAATACTTGTACCCAACTAAGCATTACTCCCTCAGTCACCTCACATGACTAATTAGGGAAACCCTTGTCGAGAGGGGTTAGTCGGCTAGAGGAGAGAAAACACCACACCTCCCTCTTAACGAGGGTGGACATTTTGCATCACACCAAGCTTGTCTTTGAAGTACTCATACTTCACTCTAGACAATGGCTTGGTGAGAATGTCTGCTATCTGCTCATTCGTGGATATGTACTCGAGCTCCACAACTCCTCTCTGCACCAAGCTATCAAGTGTTCTGCCTTGTTGACCACCTATCCAACTAGGGGGTCAACTCCATGTGTCATGAAGGGATGCATCATCAGATGCTCATTTGTTGAAGATCATTTGGTTCTACAGGGCATTTTTGGCCCCAACACTTCTTTTTGTAACTGGAATTTCTGCACCCCTGCGTGGGTCCATAATGTAATAGGTCTGCTTTATATGGTTAAAATATTCTCCTTATGGCAAAGACACCTTACCAATAGCTTCAACTCTTTCTGGGTCTAACTTTACTCCATCTTTAGTAATTATGTGGCCCAATAATTTACCTTCAGTCACCCCAAAGACTGACTTAGCAGGATTTAGAGAAATACCAAATTCTCTACATCTGTCCAAAACTTGCTTAAGGTGGTTAATGTGAGTTTTCCCATCCTTAGAAAATACTGTCAAATCATCTTGATAAATTTCAATCAATTTACCAATCAACCCCCTAAAGGCATAATCCATAGCTCTCTGAAAAGTAGCTCCAGCATTAGATAAACCAAATGGCATTCTGAGATATTCAAAGGTTCCCCATGGCGTAGTAAAAGTTGTCTTATGCCTATCTTCTGCTTTAAGTCTGATCTGATTATAACCTGAAAAACCATCAAGCATGGAAATCATTCCTGATCCTGTTACCCTTTGAAGTAAAGTTTCCATCTTGGGAAGGGTGTAGTTATCTTTTGTGCAAGCAATATTCAAATTCCTAAAGTCAATGCATATCCGAATTTTTCTAGTCTTATTCCTAGTAACAACCAAATTTGAACACCATGAAAAATGTTTGGTTTGTGCAATGATGCCTGCTTCTAACATTTTCTGTAACTCCTGTTGGACCTGTTAGTCCCTAAAGTTGCACTTGACTGTGAGAGGGCAAGCTAGGGCATCATCGATTTATTGCAAAGTGTTTTGAAGGTTTTTATGGTTTGGTTTTTTGAATAAGGTGGTTGACAACTGGCTCAAGGTTATAACATAACATGAAAACCAAAATAAGAACATAATATATCCCATTGACTAGTTAAAAGGTAGTCACATAGATAGATTAGACCAATAAGAAAAAGAGAGGATGAAACTTTCAATTTGCCAACTTCACATAAATTCTTGTCTCAAAATATCATAAAGAAACAAGACCATCAGCTTGAAATCAAAACTTGAAAAATAATTTCCACAACAAATTCTTTACTGTATTAATTAACAATCAAGAAACAAATGCATTGCAGTCTGAATAATGAACTCAAGCGTGAAGAAAGAAAAACAGAGTATAAAAGAGAGTCTAACCATCCATATGCCTTTGCTATTAAGTGTCAAAATGGAACATAAAGTCTTACAAGGATTCACAAAACAAGTCTTCTATATCTTCAATTCCCCCCCTCATTTTTAACTTCTCCTTTGTTACTAGGAAGAAGACTGGAAAAATTCGGATATGCATTGACTTTAGGAATTTGAATATTGCTTGCACAAAAGATAACTACCCCCTTCCCAAGATGGAAACGTTACTTCAAAGGGTAACATGATCAGGAATGAGTTCCATGCTTGATGGTTTTTCAGTTTATAATCAGATCAGACTTAAAGCAAAAGATAGGCATAAGACAACTTTTACTACTCCATGGGGAACCTTTGAATTTCTCAGAATGCCATTTGGTTTATCTAATGCTGGAGCTACTTTTCAGAGAGCTATGGATTATGCCTTTAGGGGGTTGATTGGTAAATTGATTGAAATATATCAAGATGATTTGACAGTATTTTCTAAGGATGGGAAAACTCACATTAACCACCTTAGGCAAGTTTTGGACAGATGTAGAGAATTTGGTGTTTCTCCAAATCCTACGAAGTCAGTCTTTGTGGTGACTGAAGGTAAATTATTGGGCCACATAATTACTAAAGATGGGGTAAAGTTAGACCCAGAAAGAGTTGAAGCTATTGGTAAGGTGCCTTTGCCTACATCAAAGAAAGCTCTTCAATCCTTCTTAGGACAAACCAATTTTGTCCATAGGTTATTCCTAACTATGCTGAGATCATGAAACCTATATATAAACTACTTAAGAAGGATATAAAATTTGAATGGAATGAAGAAAGCAGACGAGCTTTTGAAACTATTAAGACTGCCATATGTGAAGCTCTCGTCCTTGTCAGCCCAGATTATAACAAGGAATTTCAGATCTTTTCTTTTGCTTCTGAAGACACTATTGCTAGTGTGTTGCTTCAGAAAAATGATCAAGGCCAAGAACAACCCATTGCATATATGAGCAGGGCCTTGCAAAATTCAGAACTGAAGTATCCCATGTTTGAGAAGCAGGCGTATGCCTTAGTCAAATCACTCAAACATTTCAGAGTCTTCATTGGATATTCCAAAGTGATTGGTCATGTTCCTAATTCTGCGGTTAAAGATGTTTTATCTCAAGTGGAAGGATTAGGCTCAAGGGGTAGATGGATTGCTAAAATCCAAGAGTATGATTTGGAGATCAAACATACAAAATTGATTAAGGGTCAAGGCCTAGCTAAAATGTCGACTGAAAGTAATGAAAAGGCCTTGGGTATGGTTTGCCAAATCAATAATCAAGAATGGCCTCCTAATTTGTTAAAACTTGAACAAGTTGAATGGTATACAAACATTATCTTTTATGTCAAAAATCTAACTTGTCCAAGCCATCTAGTGGGACACAAGAAGAGGGCTTTAAGATTAAAATCTTCTAAGTATGTTCTTACTAGAGATGGGTTAGGATGGAAGAATCCTGATGGAATTATCCTTAGATGTGTGGATGACGTTGAGTCAAAGAAACTAGTGGATGAATTCCATGGAGGGTTTTGTGGTGGACATTTTGCTACTAAAACTACTACCCACAAGATTCTCAGAGCAGGATATTATTGGCCCACTATGTTTTCAAATGTGCATCAGTTTGTTCGGAAATGTGAGCCATGTCAGCTTTTCACAGGAAAGAAAAAGTTAGCAGCACTCCCTTTGCAACCAGTAGTGATTGAAGCACCTTTTCAGCAGTGGGGTTTGGACTTCATCGGGAAATTTAATGATCACTCAAGTAATGGGTATTCATGGGTTATCACAGCAACAGATTACTTTACAAAGTGGGTTGAAGCCATTCCTACAAAGTCAGCAATTGAAAAGGTTGTGATGGATTTCTTAGAAGACAGAATCATAACCAGATTTGGGGTTCCATCAAAGATAGTGACAGATAATGCCAAGGCCTTTTGTTCAACAGATATGTCATCTTTTTGTTTCAAGTATGATATTATCTTATCACATGCATCATATTACTATCCTCAAGGGAATGGTCAAGCAGAGTCAAGCAATAAAAACTTAATGACTATAGTTAAAAGGATAGTCGATGAAAATAAAAGGTCTTGGGATAGTAAAATCAAACATGCATTATGGGATGACAGAATAACAAAAAAAGCAACAACTGGAAAGAGTCCTTTTGAGTTGGTATATGGTTTGGAGGCTAGGTTGCCAGTGCACCTTAGACTTCCAACTTATGGGTCAATTGAGGATATTTCCACAGCGCAGGATGCAATTCAGAACAGGGTCAATCAGGTCATCGAGTTGGATGAAATTAGACGAAAGGCTTATGATCAGAATTGTAGAAATCAGAGTAAGGTAAAGAAGGCTTTCGACATGTCAGCCAGACAGAGGGACTTTATGATTGGGGATACAATTTTGTTGTGGGATAAAGGCAGAGAGAAACCTGGAAAAGATGGCAAGTTTGATAGCTTATGGTTGGGTCCATATTTGATCAGAGAAATAGCAGGGCTGGATTTTTTTCATCTCAGCCATTTGGATGGTGAGCCCATCAATATTCCATGGAATGGGCAGCAACAACTCTCTTCTTCAGATGACGAGTAACTTGGTGTCCAAAGGGACACCCTCTATATCGTATCTCTAACCCTTCTCCTTGTATTTCAAATTTTGTATTATTTCATTCATTATGTCAATATGTACTTAGAAATTTTTTCTGTATCATAGATTTCATTTTTTGTAAAATTATAGATGTTGTACTTTAGTTATTTCATTTCGTAAATGTTGTTTATAGCATTTATTTATTTCATTATGTATATATGTATTCTTATGTTGGTTATTGGTGAGCACTCTATTTTGTAGGTGCTGGATTCTTGTATGCTCTCCCTCTCATGTGAGAAGATCGAACACACGTCCCCATGTGAAGCCAGATGTTGACCACCTATCCAACTAGGGGGTCAACTCCATGTGCCATGAAGGGATGCATCATCAAATGCTCATTTGTTGAAGATCATTTGGTTCTACAAGGCATTTTTGGCCCCAACACTTCTTTTTGTAACTGGAATTTCCACACCCCTGCGTGGGTCCATAATGTAATAGGTCTGCATGGGTCATAGTTAGGTTAGTTATCTTTGGATTGGTTCATTGGGAAAGTTCCTTTCACCGAGGGATTTTTATCCTCAGGTTATCAATTGGGCTTTTCAGCCTTATTGATTTCCCTTGAGTTTTTCCCTCACACTTGCAATAATTCCTCCAAAGTGGTGAAGGGCGTTCTAATGGGCTTATCCTCTGGTAACTATTGTTTAGGAATGATGTAAATGACCATGCAAGACATCTTAGAAAGTTTCGCGGAATTCCATCGAGTCTAGATTAGTTTTTTTAATTAATTAATTTTTAATTAAATTTCCCTAAGTTTGGAGGTTTAATTATTTTTGAGCAAAAATTGTAAAAACTAGGTCCTTGGACTTTTGATAGGGGTATTTGTGTTCAAAAGAAATGGAATGAGACCCCCTGCATCCTTGGACCAAGTTTCAACTCAGTCGAACAACTTCTGCTATGGGTTTGTCCACCCAGAGTGTCAGTTAGTCAAAAACAACAATTTTAATTGCTAGGTCATGACATAGCAAAAATGTAATTTTTGTAATAATGAGTTAAAAGGATGATGTAAATGTGGAAAAAGATTGAGAGAGGTTTCGTAGCCTAAACCTACCCAACCCAACTTGATCTAACCTTTTAATTACCCTCACCCCTTCACCTCACTCAAACCCTCACGCCCCCTGGGGGAAGTTACACCCCCCCTTGGTGATACAACATTGTAACTTGGGTTTTCTTGGGTGGTGGGCCCTTCTCCCATGTGGTTTGCCTCCCCTTGCCCTCCACGTCACCCCTTATCTCATCCCCACTCCCATCCTATCATTTATTCCCCTCCATTCCTTTCCAAAACCTTAAGTGGTGCGCCTTCCTTGAGAAGTTACGCCCCCCTTCACTTGGAAAATTCTAGAAAAATATTTTAAATGAGTTGGGGTCCCTTCCTTCATGTGGCACGCTTCTCCTAGCCTCCCACTACCCTTTTTGCTTGATCCCAACACTCCCTCACTCATCCACCTCATGGATCCATGCGATCAAACCCTAGATGGTGCGCCCCCCTTGGGATCTCACCTTGTGCTTGGTGGTGGACACTTGGCATTAATCCAAGAGAGGTAGGTTTGCCTCTCCAAGTATAAGTAGATCCCTTTTCTCACTCCCTCCTCACCATGTCTTGAGCTATTGTTATGCTACTTGATTTTCATCTCTCTCTCTCTCTCTCTTTCTTGTCCATCTGTCATCCATTCTTTGGCTCTTAGGGTTTTGGAACAAGTATTTCTCCAAGATACATTTTTGAGTAATAAAAGAGAAACTTTGGAGGATCATTGGAAGAGCAACGAGTATTCTTGTTCTTGCTACATATGAGGTAATATTGTTAATATTTGATATGGTGATTGCATAGAAGAGTTTCTTAGGTAAAGTGTTTTACTTGGGTAGATCTAGCAATGAGTATTCTTGTTAATCTATATATATGGATTTGTTAATGGGTGCAAGTATTTCATTTCATTAGCATATTCAACTATATTATCTTGTCAAGTTTTGCAGGTTTGGCTTCAAGGGTTTTATTGGGATTGCCTCAAGGAAGAGTCCTCCCTTAAAGCACATATAAACTCCTTCTTTCTCATTCTTTACTCATTCTTTCATTGCTGTTCATTCCATGTTATATTTCAGCTAGCTTAACATAGTAGATTGGTCAATTTAATCATATTTTATCATAAGTTTTTAAGGAGAAAAATTCCTGCCCTAAAAACATAATTTTTTCTTCACATTGTTGGTTGTGTGTAGCTTTTCCAGCAAGCATAACTTGCTGGTTTTTGCAGGTTTTCAATAGGTTGAGGGGGTTAAGTTGCCCTAAAATAGCCACACAACACTCTAAAGACCCTTCTCTTCCAGTGGGTAACAAATCTCAACCTCTCTTTTCCATTTTCTAACTCATTTTTCATTATTTCTTCACTTTTTAGTAGGTTTTTGCTTACTCATAGCTTGGGAGGAGAATTGATACAGCCTACCTCCCATGTGTGAGCTTAGGGTAGCTTAGGGTTAGTGCAAATTTCAAGTTTTTCATTTCCAAAGCACTTCCTCAAGCTAGGACGTGGGGTTAGTGAGCCTTTTCTTAATAGTTTGTTTGGCATGTTAACTTTCCTCACAACCTCATTGGCACAACAAAGGTGGGCTTGCCTCCACCTTGTGCCATTGAGTTGGTTTGTCTTGCTTTCCATTTCTCTTTCAAACAATATCTAATCTTAATAATTGCCTACACCTTGGGAGAGAAACCCCCAAAATCGTAAGGCTAGGATAAGTAATGTGTTGATGATCTTTCATGTTTTATATGGTTAAAATATTCTAGATCTAGATCTCTACACACATTAGTGCTTAGCTTAAGCCCTTGGGGCATAATCAACTTGCTTAAATCTACTTGCATGTTATAAGCTCTCTTAAAGATCTATCTTGTTTACATGCTCTAATCCAACATACCTAAATGCTTAATGCTTTAATGGTTTAGTAAGTGGTTTTCTTTTCATGTTATCATATCTTTAAGGCCATTTGCCAACACACTTAAGTTAATGATTGTTGGATAATTTGATAGTGTAGGCACACATCTAATTTTTTCAATCTTCTCTTTCACACTTAATGTTTTTCTCTTAATGCTTTAACAAACATAAGATAAGCGGTGATAAGCTTGAGTTTTTTCCTTCTTTGGCAAGTTGTTCTTGCCCTTGTGCATTAGTATTCTTTTCACAACAAGCTTCTTCATGTTAATGGTTTAATCATGGTGACAAACTAAATCGTTATTCAGTTTGGTCTTTCATGTTACACTTGTGTTAAGTGCTTCATTTACATTCTTCTAATAACACACTTTTTAAGCTCATAAAAGTTTCGGTTTTGACATTAAATCACCAATTTAAGGCAACTAAAAGTCACCAAAACACTCTCTAATACACCTAAAAGTCTAACCAATTGATATATGTACTTAATAGACTTAATAGGGTACCTTGAACCACCATCTTCACCATCTAAAACGGGGATTGAGGAGGGCAACGGAAGGTGCTAGACCGGGGACGGTCTCACGGTGCGCGGCGTCCTTTCCGTAAAAACTCAATTCTTAGGGTTGACCTATGAAGCTAGGGTAGGCCTCGTTGCCTCACTTCTTGAGCATCCAACAACCATTTGGCAACCGGGGGAGGAGGTTTTCGGTGAAACACCTAATAAGGGTAATTAAAATCTTGCAATCTTAAGAACCTTTAACTCACTAAGTAAATTAAACCTTGGGCTTAATACTTGTAATTCAATCTTTCATCTAATAAAACTTTGTGGGTTAAACAACTAAAAGTGTTGAGTATTGTAATCATTATAGGACACTTAAGCTTTAATTTCTAAATCTTCTAAGTATCCTTGTGAAGTGTGAATGTTGATGTGTTGATGATGATAATGCTTTGATCTCCTTTATATCCTGCACATATAAACAAAACGTGGTTAGCTTGTTGATTGTATCATTGTATCTTAGGCATTCTTATTTGTAAGTACTTGTATCTAGCAATTTGTGGAATAAATATTCTTTTGTAATATTTTGTAATCATATTGTAACGAAACACCCTCTTGCCCAACCTTAGGCACTAGTCTTAGTTGACCTAGGGAAAGGTTTTGCTTGACATAACAAACTCTTGCATCTTGCATTGYTGCCTTAGCATCATAGGTTAGACTCCCCTAAACCTTAACGAATTAAAAACAACTCCTAGAACTTAACTCTAAATCTTATCTAGAAACTAGGGACTACCCCCCTTGGCTTCTCTAGGAGTAAGCCTAGACGGAAGAGGTTCAAGCCAAAGTGACAGCGTGGGCTTTGAACCTAGGCATTGTGCCTCCAAGGACACACTAAGTGAGCAGGACTTGGCTCACGTTTGCAAGTGTGTATAAGGACGGAAACATGCCCCAGTAAGGAACAGATCATCGACGTATAGTACTAGAATCAGAGATTCATCACCATCAACCTTATAGTAAAGGTTGGGATTCGCAACATATAGTCTTGCTCATCTTTGGTGCTTCTTAATTTTGATGATTTCAATTTGCTCATGCACTCATTATGTAGAAACTTTACTTTCGTAACGATGTTTTTATTCTAAATAGAAATTACAAAGAAAATACTGTGATAGCGGCCAAAAACATGCAGCATTGGAACAGGCTTTGTGTTGTTTTCATTCTTTATCTAATTAAACACCAAGAGAATGGAAATTGCGTCCTCCATTTATCTTCACTATCCACAGATGGACATAAATCCATCCTCAACCCCTGCACTGCAACCATCGGTTTTCTTGGTGGCCTATTCTTTGAGCTGTACCGATCCAGGTTCATTCTTTAACGAAAAAAATGGAAGACCGCCCTTTCTTTGTTTCCAGGTATCCCATGGTAGTTTTCCTAACAACCATCAGTCTCAGCTTAGTTCTAGTGAAACTCGATGGATGAGGAAGGAGTCATATGTTGCACTCCCACGGAAATAACCTAACCTACTGATTGGCGAAAATCCAGCCAAATTCCTCATTGTCTGTATTTCCTCCTGCACAACCTTTCCTGTTGTCCATTATGTTATTCTGGAGCGTTCAATCACGAGTGGAAGTAGCAGCATGAGAAACTCTTGTTTAGAACCCGATCCTCTCTCTCAGCTTCATCAAATCGAAAGCAAGATTGATGATATCGCCAATTGTATGAGCGCTAACTTCGCCCTGATCAACTATACGCTTAAGGAGATGCAGGGTAGGCTCAAAGAAGAGAATTCAAGCCCGAAGAATTCACACAGCTAAAACAAGAAGCAACTTTCTTTCAGGATCCTAGGCCCTCCTGTGAGGGAGTTAGCCCAGTCCTTCTCTGATACCATGTTTTTCTTCATTTGAGATATGATTGATATATTATTACAATGATGAATGTTCCATACATAGGGGACATATGGTGACCATCCATGAAATGATGCGTCCTTTGAATAATCAATAACTATTTATTATTATCATTTACTTTATTATATATGATATTTAATAATCGATAATCATATTATTAATTATTATTCTAAGAGAATGTCTTCCCGATGTTGTCCAAACATCAACAAAGTTCAAGGTTGTGGGAGGCTGAGTTCTCCAAAGAAAATCGTGGGTTCTTCATACTGGACTGTTTGATGTAAGCTGGGCGCATTTCTGTGACTACGAGGCCGAGCTCTCATCTTCCAAGGCTGAGTTTTGACAACAGATCTGAGTTCTCTTGCACACAGGTCGCTTCTCTTGGAGAAAAAGACCATATTTCACTGCTGGGACTGAGTTATTCCTATCAGGTCGAGTCTTGGAAATAGTAGGTGATTTATCTTTGTGGGACGATTATATTTGCAGCAACAGAAGTACCAGTGGAGGGCAATCTTTTAGCATTATTACTCTTCCAACTAATAAGAGCTATCATCTGAAATGTATCAAGCAAACTTGTGAGTTATTTCCAGTATCATGGCTCAGTTATACGCTGGTAATGAATACAAATATCTCTGCTGTATTTTCTCAATTATATCAACTGTGTGTGTTGTGGGTTTTTCTATGCTTGCTGTGTATATCTTTTCTGTATTAAAAGGAGTTTTTGGGTACACTTAAATCATATGAATCCCCTCATAACACTTCATAAAACCAACGAAAATACCACAGCAATAAATTGAAGGTTTTAACAGTGAGAAGACACCTACAGCCTAAGTGTTCTACGAAAGTCAACACTCAGAAACACCTATACATTTGCTACAGAAGTACGTAGGGACACTACAGGATGTGTGTAAGAAACCCCAAATTTGAGGGAAAGTCATATAGAACACTGGGGTCTCTGACATAGGGGACCCCACCCAAATGTTAAAAAGTTAAAATTAAAATATATGAAAGCTGTATGAAAACTAAAACATAAATCAAAGAAATCTTATACATAATAATGCGCCAATAACATACATCATTACATATAACATCATATATCATTAATGGAACATCTAGTGATGGAACATAACATAATAATCATGATTCACAAATCATTTATCACCACTGTATTTCTTATTATAATTAGAAAATTCAGAACAAGTCCAATGATAAATGCGCTAATTTAGATAGCCACATTCCCTCACTCGGAAATTGCCATCTTGCAAAAGGTAACTAGAGTCCAGATAACTACAGGAAAGCAATTGTAACACCCCAATTTTTGATCCCCAATTCAGTATTGGTTATGTACATGAGGTATGGCTATATGCCGTCAAATGTAATTTGTAACCGGACATTGAATGTTAATGAAATACATTATGGACTGTAGAAAAGAAGGACAAAAGAAGGGGGTCTATGACTCCACAAGAGGGGAAAGACAAGAGTACTTAAGTAGGATAAGGAAAAGACCTTTGCAAGTGATTTAACCCAAAGTATTTGTAAAACTTAATTATGTCCCTTGATTATTAGCTAATCACTGTTTTATTAAGCCATTGGGGGATTAGTGCATGGAGGTACATGGGTCTCTATAGAGATACGTGGCTTCTTCATGCCATACAACTTAAAGCTTTACTTTTTTCCATGCAAGCAAACTATTGTTGGGGGTCAAAGGAATTGGAAGAGAGTTCAAATGTGTTGAAATAATGTAACTGCGAAGAGCATTCTTATTATTTTGTTATTGGATTAAATCCCCATTGTGGATTAAACATGTCATTATTAATATTATTGTTATTAGATTAATCCCCATTGAGGATTAATCAAGTCGGTAATTGTATAAGGACCAAATCCCCTTTTGCGGATTGGTCATCGGACAATTACAAAGTGCAGAATAAGAAGTTGGCCCCAACAG
>ML777333.1:1397374-1424186 GCA_009831015.1 Picea engelmannii | reverse complement strand
ATTGAGCAGAGAGGGATCCCATTCCTTGGGTTGTGCAAGCTGATGGGGAAGAGGGCTATGGATTGGGATTGCTGCAAGTGTAGATGACTGTGAACCTAGGAATTGGGATCTGAGAAGAGAAAATTACAGCCAACCATAGGAAGAGTGCACCCTTGTGGATTCATAGTCTTAGTTTAGGGGTGGCCTTTGTTGCATAGAGAACTAGTGCAACAGGGAGCCTATGGTTGGGTGGAACGTTCCTCTTGTGTGGCCAGTTGGTGGACACTTCCAGATAGATAAGTGTTCATAAATGTAGTTGTGAATTGTGTTGAATTAATACTAAATCATTATGGTTTATGTCATGGTTGAATTAATTTCCAGTTTGTTCAGTTTTGATTGTTTGTGTTAGCCTACATTATTTGATTTATGGTCTCATGAATAATTGAATGGTTACATTTATATTGCATAAATTTGTATTGTCATCCCTGCTTATGGTAAATAGTTAATAATAGAACAATGAATTCGGTTCCATAGTAAAATGGTGTGAATTTGGGTGGTTAAGTGATAACCAATATCCTCAAAATGCACAGATGGTATTGGGTACATTATAGAATGGTATCAAAGCTACTGTTACAACACTGGGGTTGTAATACTCTAGTTAGTTGGGGCATTCCAATAGATAGACTAGTACTTCAACTAGAATTGCTTAGAGAAATGGAAGAGCAAATGGTCAGGATCAAGCATAATTTAAAGACAACACAGGACAAGCAAAAGAGTTAAGCAGATAAAGGCAGAGTATCAAGGGAATTTAAAGTTGGGGAACATATGTTTTTGAAAGTGAAACCAAAGAAAAGTTCGTTGAAGATGGGAATTACACTAAATTGGCAGCCATATATTGTGGTCCTTTTGAGAACCTGGATAGGATAGGACCTATTGCATACATGCTTGCATTGCTCGCTGCCATTAAAGTGATTAATGTGTTTCATCTGTCGTTGTTGAGGAAGTATGTGCATAATCCTAACCATGCCATTGGTTGGACTTTGATTTAGGTGGAATTGGAAGGAGACTTCCAGGTATAGCTAGTGTGCATATTAGACAAGAAAGTCAATACGCTCAAGAACAGAGTCAAAGGGATATTAAAAGTCCAATGGATCCACTACAGCCTTGGAGCTAGAGGATGTAATGTGGGAGGCATATCCTCGTTTGTTTTGACATTTCATGTAAAAATCACTCTAACTATATATAATGGTGATGTGCACCGAGGACGGTGCAAAATCTAGGGGGAGGGGAATGTAATACCCTAGTTTTGATCCTCTGTTAAGTATTGTGTATGTATATGATGAATGGCTATATGATGACAAATGTAATTTGTAACCAAACATTGAATGTTAATAAAATACATCACTGGTTGCAGAAGAGAAGGACAAAAGAAGAGGGGCTATGACCCCACAAGAGGGGAAAGATAAGGGGGCTTAAGTAGGCTAAGGAAAATACCTTAGTAAGTGGTTAAACTTTAACCCAAAGTCTTTGTAAAACTTAATTATGTCCCTTGATTATTAGCTAATCATTGTTTTATTGAGCTGTGGGGGGTTAGTGCATGAAGGAGGTATGTGGGACTCTATAGAGATACATGGCCCTTCATACCATGCAACTAAAAGATTTTTTCCATGCAATTAAACTATTGTTCGGATCGAAGGAATTGGAAGAGAGTTTCAATGTCGGGTGTTATTAGACCCGAACTATTAGAAGTTTGAATTACCCCATGAACTACCATTCTATGGGGGAAATCGGGAGACTTATCCCTATTGAGATTTGGGTACCTTGGAAAGTGGTCCCCTTGTGTTTGTGAGTCTCTAAACACAAAGGGGGAGACTATTACCCTCATTACTTTACTTTATGATTCTAATTTCACTTTGGCTTAGGAGATTTAAGTCAAAAGTGAAATATGTCACTTAAGTCATTAAAGTGACATTTAATTCACTTTGTGGTTGAATTAAAGGACATAAAGCAAACTAAGGAAAGTGGGTTTCCTAAGTGAGATTTTTGGATTAGATCTCACCTATTGATTAGACTTAGCTAGATTGGATCTAGGCCATTGATCTTTTAGGGTGTGGCCAAAGAGACGCTAAAGGAGGTAATAGGGAAAATATGAGATTCATTCTTCACTTGAGAGGAGAGGAGGAGGAGAGCTCTTGGGCGCACATCTTGAGGAGGAGAGGGCGCATGAGATCAAGAGTGGAGGAGGAGCTTTAGCTTGGGTTGAGCTTGCATGGAGAGGTCTTTCATGGAGGCTTGGCCATCATCTTTGTGAGGGCGCATTCTTGAGGAGGAGGGGCGCATATGCTAGCGGAGGGGTGCATTCTTGTGAGGAGGGCGCACATCTAGTGGAGGAGAGTTACTCTTTCTTATGGGAGGCTCATTTATCTAGGAGAGGCTTACTCTAGAGGAGTAGAGGGAGCAAAGGTGAGTGAGGGTGCATGCATCTTGGAGAGGGATGCATATGCTTGAGGAGGGGCGCATTCTAGGAGGGAAGGCACATCAAGCTAAGGGAGAGCGCTTTCTTTGGTGGGTTCATTCTTGTTGAGAGGAGGCGCACTTCATGGGAGATAGAGGGCGCTTGGCAAGGGAGAACACACCACCTTATTGAGTTTTGCTAGAGGATGGGGCGCACTTGAGGAGAGGGGCACACCATCACTTGTGGGAGGCACTCTTGAGAGGAGGGAGCTTCTACAAGGGCAAGGCAAAAGCAACGCAAGGTTTAAAGATCAAGCAAAGGCAAGGTCAAAGCAAAGGAACAAGGAAAAGGGTCAAAGGCAAGCTAAGGAAGAAGGGCACACCAAGGCAAAGGGCGCCTTGTTTCAAGAGGCTAGCAGGGAGGTCTTCAAGGAACTCCAAGGAATCCGAGAAGGGTTGCTATTGTAACAGGTTCACTTGTGCATTCTTGTGAGGAGGGTGCACTTGTGTTTTCCGTGTTGTACATTTTGCTTTGAGGCCTTCTATATACATCTACTCCAAACTGGTTTTCCCCATGGGGGGGTTTTTCCAGGGTCATGTTGACCAAAAACATATGTGTCAATTTCATGCATGTTTAGAAGTGTAAATCAACATTTGAAGTTGTAAATATCTAGGAGGTAGTGTTATTTGTTTTGAGTTTATTGCATGTGCTAACATTGGGATAATAAAACACTTGCAAGGGCACCTCAAAAGGACACTTAACCATCAAAACTGTGAGCAGAAAGTACTTGACTGTTTTCTGTTCTAAAACAGCAGCAAAGGACAGTCTTGAAGATAAAACTTAGAGCCAAAAATCAGGTCAAGGACAGACCTGTTTTGGCAGCTTCATAGGACCTCAGAAAATCTTCAATCCCTGTGCAAATTGCCGAGTATACTGAAATCGAATTGTGGTTGTATGGAAGATAATGGCTGTCATTGAGAAATTATCTACAACTGTTAATTCTCGGAATTCCAGTAATGAAATTTCCTGGCTAGCTTGTGCTAGAGCGCTAGAGGGAAGTGGGATAGCCTGAGGGACCACTGAATAGAGAAGGGGATCCCATTCCTTGGGTTGTGCAGGTTGATAGGAAGGAGGGTTGTGGATTGGGATTGCTGTAGGTGTAATTGTTGACTGTGAACTTGGGAATTGGGCCATGAGAAGAGAAATTAGAGCCAACCATAGGAAGAGTTCTCCCTTTTGGATTCATAGGCTCATCTTTAGGGTGGCATCCCTTGCAGAGAGAATTGGTGCAACAAGGAGCCTATGGTTGGGTGGAATGTCCCTCTTATGCAACCAATTGGTGGACAATTCCAGACTGAAAAGTGTTCATGAATATACCTGTGAATTATGCTGAATTAATGTTGAATTATTACAGTTTACGTCATGGATTAATTAATTTCCAGTTTGTTTAGTCCTAACTGTTTGTGTTGGCTTGCATTTATGATTTATGGTCTCATGAATAACTGAATGGTTACATTTATGTTGCATAAATCTGTATTGTCATGGCTGGTTATGGTAAATAGTTAATAACAGAACAATGAGACATGATAATGGAGTAAAAAAAAATTAGTGTGAATTTGGGTGGTTAAGAGAGTACTCCATATCCTCAAAGTGCATAGTGTATAGTGTCATGACATAAACTATAACAATTCGGTATTAATTCAACACAATTCTCAAATACATTTATGAACACTTATCCTTTTGGGAACTGTGTTGAATTAATACTGAATTGTTATGGTTTATGTAATTTTTGAATTAATTTCTAGTTTGCTCAATTCTGAATGCTTGTGTTAGCATGCATTTATGATTTATGGTCTCATGAATAATTGAATGGTTCCATTTATGTTGCATAAATATGTATTGTCATGCTTTCTTATGGTAAATAGCTAATAATAGAACAATGAGTTCGGTTCCATAGTAAAATGGTGCGAATTTGAGTTGTTAAAAGTACTCCATATCCTCAAAGTGCACAGAGGGTATTGGGTATGTTACAATATGGTCAGAAATCAGTTGTATATGAAGAAATTGTAGTTTGTTTAACAAGTGTTTGACAAAATTTCTCCATGAGAATAATTGGAGAAAATAGTGTTTGAAGCAATTACCAGATTGGCAGGTTGTTAGAGAATTTGAGTAGCTTATCGAGGCATAAATTAAGAAATGCCCGAATTTCAGAGTTAGCTCTATGAAAATTTTAGGAAAATACCATTGTAGGCTATTTGTTTGACAAAATGTCCATGAGGAGAAAGCATTATATAGAACCCTAACTCCCAGTTTAGAAGCCCAAATTGGGTATGGGTGTAGTCATTGGAAGGTTAATTCAGAGGGGAATAATTTTGATGGCTTAGATCTTGGAGAAGTGCTTTTGAATTCTTCAGAACTTGAGAAGAAAGTGAGTAGTAGCCTTAATTTGATAAATTGATAAGTGCATAATTACCAGTATTTGTATGAAAATGGTACAGACCTGGAATTGAGATGTATCTAATAGTTGTAATGATATGCTCTCTTCTTCTAGAGTCAGAGCTATAGCAAGGACAAGTAAAGAACATAATTGAAGGATATTATTGAAGAGGAAACATGGAAGACAAAGACCTAAACAACCATGAAGAATAAGTAAGAGGCCTAATTATCAGCATAGAAGAGACAGAGTCTAATGAGCATAGAAAGTGAATGGGGTCATTAGAGCTGGTAAAAACCCTAAGGAGCTTCAAAATGGAGGTGCAGTGCTATAGAGATGATAATTAGAGGATGTTGAAAGCTCAAGAGGAGCAAAATCAACTGAACACCCAACTCCTATAGAGCTTAAATCACTTGCAAAAGCACATGAAGAATGAGTCAGGTTCAATGTAAGAGGAAGGAGGTAGAGTCCATTCAAGAAGAGAATACCATGGAAGATCCCTGCACTCAAGAAGTGCTCTACTATAACTCAAAGGCGTCATTACTCACTAGCACACTCAGGGAGGAAGTCATATGCATCAAACATCAAATGAGAAGGTATGGGAAAAATCAGTTTCAAGGAGAGCTTAGGAAGATTGAAGCTAACAACTTTTTATGGTGAAAACAAGATGGGAGAGGATGTTGAATCTTGGTTGCAGGGAAGAAGGAAGTACTTTTAGTTGCATAACTACTCATCCAATCTAGAAGCCAAAATTGTTAATACAACATATAGGGGAAAACTTTTATTTGGTGGGATCAATTGACACAAGTTAAGCACATCAATGAGAGGAGAATTTCTTGGAAATAGTTCAAGAAGTATTTCCAGTAGCAGTATCTTTCTAAGCATTACTGACAAGAAAATGTAGGAATTATTCGAACTGAAGTTGGGAAATATGACTATGGAAGAATATGAAAATAATTTTCCGGAGTTGTTGAGGTATGTTAGCTATATTAAAGATGAGAAGGAAAATATACATAGACTCCTAAGTGGGTTTCCTACATTCTACAAAGATAAAATTTAGTTTGATGAGCCTAAGAATTTTGAAGAGACAATCAAGAAAGCCAAATACTTGTATGACCAGAGCAAAGGCAGAGCAGATATTCAGAAGTCTTGGAGAGAAAAGAAAAAGGACAAGAAAGATCAAAGGAAGAAGGGATTTCAACCTCCTTTCTTTAGGAACAATCCTAATACATATCAGCAGAACTGGTCAGCTTAGAGTGGATCCATATACCCACTATCATTTGTATTCATCATTTTTCTCCGTGGCCCCTTGTTCAGCTTAAGGGGTATGCTGAAAATTGTGTAAGCTTAACTTTAGGCCATGATCCAACTTATATTGTAATCATTATTATATTTCGAGCTTTGGCTAAGGCTGACGTTGTACATGTAGGTTCATAATCCCTCTCGGGGAAAGTGCCCTACCTCCTGGGTTGTGTATATATACACATCTGTCATTTGTAATTCATTATGATGTGATTCTTTTTCATTCTTAATAAAGTAATTTGCCTAAGGGCACTTATCAAGTGTTGCGCTCTCTTGTGCTTGGGTTTATTTCTCTCTAATACACTGGTTCTGGGTTCACTCACTTTCTATAGTTGTACTCTTGGCTGATTTCTCTTCCAGTGTTGTGTTTCCCTTGTGCTGGTTTGTCGTTCTCTTTATTGCAGAATTTGGGGTTGTGTTGGTTTTGTTTGATTCTCTTGATATTTCTTGTGAATCTCAACACTTTGTTTATATTTACTTTCCCATTCTTTGTCGATAGCTTCCAATTTCTTATTAACTAGTGTTTCTCTTATTCTGAGATCCTAAATCCAGCCTGTTTGGTTGTCTATAATATTGAGTCTGTTAAGTTGCTCTAGCAAAGCTGTCCTCCGATCCTGGTTTGACTTTCTATATTTACAGGATAAGCTTTTGTCCTTTTCTTTAGGGCCTTTATTTAGGCACACTGCTTTTCGTCAGGAGAAATTATCTGCTCCAAATACTGAGTTCCTTGTCCCACCAGCCCTTGGTTTCTGTATGAAGTCCTCTCTTTAACACAGATTTGTATTAAATATCATAGGGTATTAGTTTCAGAAAAACTGGCATTCTTCTTTGAAGTGCCAAATAAAACTGTGTGGTGATCTGAGACAGCCTACTGGAACCACCCTTTACATCATACAAGTAAAATCTGTTCGAGGTCGGCTGTAACAAAGTCTTGTCTTCATAGGCGTTTGGTAGAAGTGAAGTTCAGATCACCTTGCCACCTGGACTCTTTAAGGTGCAGAGCTTCTTTGAGAAGAGCAAATCTTTGAAGCTTCACTTACACCTTTTCCTCTTTATTTCTTATTTAGTCCCTGTCTAATTCTGTAACTTAAAACGCCCTGCTAAAATTAGATTGTCAAGATGTATCATGTGTGTTCTCTCTGAGGATGTTCAACACTTCAGGCCAGAACCAAGCGCAGTTCAAACTGGTTGGTGGACCATAAATACCAATGCAAGCATACTCCACTCCAATTTCTTTTTGCATATAATTGTCTTGTCAGCTCAGAATAGGTGGTTGCTATGCAAAACTGGCATGCTTGATTGAATGGAGAGTTAAATCATAGTTTCTGAGGCCATCTTTATCTTATTGACTAGTTATATGATATATCTTTATTTTTTAAAGCATTTTAAGAAAGCTTTGTGACATCTTGTTTTTCTCATCATGCAGTTCATTCAATGATAAACCAATAAATGATGTAGCAATAGGCCCCATTGGAAAAGATTTATTTGAGAAGGAACAAGAAGATCTGCTGTCTGATTTAAAAGATATCCCTAGAAAGGCCTGTGACCGTCATGTAAGTTCACTTCTTTGAGTTTTCGGTGTCCTATTAATGAATCACGGTGATTATTTGGTTGGAGAAGTATTTAATTGGTTTACCTTCTAAAATGCAGATAAATGAATTTGTAAAGCGTGCTCGAGCAGCTAAGATTCATGCATACATCATCAGTCATCTGAAGAAAGAGATGCCTGCTATGATGGGAAAGGCTAAGGCTCAACAGCGCCTCATTGATAACTTAGATGAGGAATTTGCAAAGGTATGGGTTTTTCTCTTCCTTTTAAAATCATCTTGTACATATTAATGTATATCACCAACAGATCTGGCAAGAAATGATTTTTGCCTTTTTAACTGCACCAAGGGGAATTTATGGCTGTTGATATAGGTTCCATGAACGATTGTGAAAGGTGTTTTCTGCCTGTGTTGTTTCTGGAACGTTAACTATGACTAAACTTAGAAACTCTATGAAAAATTATATGAATGTTCCTGTATTTTGATATAGGTTACTCCAGGTCAACGATTTTATATTTATGGTATAAGCTTTGATATTTAGCTGTCCTCTGTTATACAATAGGGCTATGTTAAATGTGTTAAATACTATGGAAACTTTACATGCATTCTGTGACAAACAAACTTGTTTGACAATTATAAGAATATCCAATTTAAGTAGGATAGAATAAGGTAATCCATTTAGGATGAATTAATATTATATTGAGTAAAATGTATAAGAATGAGATGTTTACAAATGAGAAATGAGAGCTGTATATATACCCATGCAGCGGTACCCTTTCATAAGATACATGACTTTTCATATGAGGTGTCTCTTCATTAGTAATTTAATTGTTAGCTAATAGTTATTCATTATTATATATATATATATATATATATATATATATATATATATATATGGTTGTTACACCAGTTAGAATGTTTCATCCACCCTGTATTTCAATTTTTCTGGATAACATTAACGCTTCTTTTATGATTACTGTACGGATATTTACTAAGTATGTCTTACTATTGTTACATTTTCAAGTTCTATCATGTTTTTCCCATTATTATTGTAATATTGAAAAGAATAAATGTAATTGAAACCTATAATGACTTGGTTTGCCAGTGAACTATTTTTGCTATTACATCTTGAGGCTTGAAAACTTGGTAGGTTAAAATCTATTGTAGAACCAAGAGTGTGAGGGAAGCCCCGAAAGATTCTTTTACATCTCCCATCCTGGAAGAGGACAGTCTTATTTTAATGAAGATGGTAAATTTTTTAATTTCTTTTGGCATTTTCTGAGATGATGATAGAGAAAAATGCTTCTCTGGCTTTTGGATTTGCATTTGGCAGGTTCAAAGGGAGTACCATTTACCTGCTGGTGACTTTCCAAGCATTGAACATTTCAAGGAAGTGCTGAGTGGATATAACTTCGATAAATTTGAGAAGATCAAACTAAAAATGATTCAGTCAGTAGATGACATGCTAGGATATGACATTCCTGAATTACTGCGCAAGTTCCGCAACCCATATGACTGAATGCTTTGTAAATCTTTAGTCTTGGCATTTTATCATCTTCTGCCTGGATTCATTTGCAGAGATACATGTCACATGAATGCCAAATCAGTTTGGTGCATATTGTAACGTATATAATTGTTGCGATTTTTTTGCTCTTGCAAAACTCTGGCATACATGCAGCTCTGCCTAACTAGCACAATCTTTACTTCTGGAGCTATTACCTATTAAGATATATTTCAAATTTATCTATTGATTAATATTTTTCTTCCAAGTGCACTTCCACCTTCAATTTAGCATCCACTGCCTTGTACAAGATTAAGTCTCCATTAGTGTCTCTGTCTCTGTACTGCAAGTAGCGTGGGAAAGTTCTGAATGTATATAGAGTGAAAGCAAGCTGTGGACTCCCTTGCAAATCATATTGCTGTTGTTTCAGGCAGATTTAAGCATTGCAGTTCTATGATTTTATGATTGGTATATATTTGTAATGTATGCATTGACTACCTAAATTCCAGTGCTGATGCTTAATGTTTTGTAACTTAACAATCTGTACCGTTTTGATGGTTAACTATGACGTTGTAATTGTTATATTGTAATCCAATTTGAGGGAGGGTATGTTTCTTAATTGCAAATAATTTCGATATGTAGGGCTATTGATGCAAAACAAATTGAAGTATGAATGAATATTATACAGGAGGCACACACACATGTCCATGTAGCATACGATTGGTACAAAAAATACGATAAAACACTTCACTAACTGGATTATGATTATGATACACTGGTAACAGTTTTGCTGATATTAGAGCTTGATTATTGGAGATAAATTAGTGTTCCATGGTGCCATGTTCCTAAGGGTAGGGAGTGTGCTCCTCGCGCTCCCGGAACATGGGAATGCCATTGTGAGCATTCCCTGTTGTAACCTTTTGATAGGGATGTGCGGAAATGAAATGTACAAGGGAACATCCCAACGGAAAATGGCGTGTTCTTGTTAGAAAGGGGGGTTGACAATTTGGGAAGAAAATGGTATTATGCAAACTGAACACACAAAAACCAAGAACATGAGAGAACTTGAAAGAGAGAAATACTTCTTGGATGTACAATGAAGAGTGCAATTGTCTCTTTCTTTATAGCAAAGGAATGACCTAAATCCTAGATGCATAAATCCTATTTTGACTTAAATGTACTTTAAGTCATTAATACAGCACTAAACATAAAGTAAACTAAGTGATAAAGTGACTTTATTATTATGCTTAAATCTGCAGTCTAGATGACCATTATAAACTCTAACATCGTTAATGGTCATCCTAAAAAAATACAGAGTTTCTCTTTGAACTTTAAAAATTTATTTGTGCCAAGAGACTTGGTGAGAATCTTTGTAGTGTGGTCATGTGTTAGGAAATATTTCATCTCATCTACTCCATCTTCTACAAGCTATCGACTGAAATGACAATTTATACATCAACATGTTTTTTGTGCTCATGAAAGACAAGGATCTTTGCAAACTTGAGAACTCCCTGGTTGTCATAAAAAAGTAGAGTAGGTTCTTTTTGATCAACGTGCAGATCTACAAGTACTCTTCTAAGCGACACTACTTCACATGCCCCTATTACTGCTACTTTGTGTTAAGAAATTGACTATGCATCATACAAGAAATAGAAACTAAAGAGATAAAACTTTTATTAATGATGGAGTTACCCAATACATTGACATCAATCCTCTTTTGTTTGGCTCGTAGGCAATTGCATAACTTAACTGTGTTTTCTTAATGACATTTATTAAACTAATACCTATTATAATTAAATATTAAGGTCACTTATGTAACATGCATTTATTACAATTCATTACATTAGGCATATTGGAGTGTTATTCTCCCCTCTTAATGCCACGATTCTAATTATTAAAGCTTGATTTACAACAACATTTGATTGACAACAACAACATAGAAGAAAAACTTTTTCTTAAGCAATTTCTATTCTCTACATATCTGGAATCTTGCGAGTACTCCATCATGTTGTCTCATCACCCTTGTAAGGGTAGAATTCTTGAATTCTCAAATCTTCTAAATTCTTGAGTTTCAAAACTCAAGTTGCCAATTCTCCCTAATTCCCAAATTGCTTGGCCAGCAATCCATGTTGAGTTAAACCTTCTTTGATTCCCTTATGTATAGAAGATTCACTCACTCGAAACAAGTAATCCCTCTTTGTTCCATTGTCACATTCTCAACTTCATATTCAGGTTTAGATGATTCTTCAGGAACTCGAGAATTCAAGAATTGTAACCTTACAAGGGTGATGAGACACATTATGAACTTCATATTCTGGCTCAGATGATTCTTCAATTGTGAAATTTTTGGATGTCAAGGCTATATTATGTTTTCCTTTGTCTTTAGCCTCCCATTTTAGAAGATCATCGGCTCAAATTTTACAATTTCAAGTTATATGACATTTTTTTTTCAATAATGATACTCAAGACCTTTAACTACTTGTTTCCCTATTTTTATGTGAACTTGATTTTTAGTAAGTAATGCATTGTGTGGATGGAGAGCTCCCTCTGAATCTCCTTCATTGAGCCCTCATTTAGCTTTTTATTTTCAGTGAAAAGAGATGATATCATATCATCTAAACACTGTGAAGGCAATTGACTTAATGTGAAAATAACATTGTTGTAAGTTGAACGTAAACTATTTAACAATAGGGCTTTTACATCCTGTTTTTCTACTTTTACACCAACTTCAACTAACTATTTTATAAGCGGCATTTATCTAGTTAGACATAGTAGTTTCAACCACCATTTTCAATATAACAAGTTGTAATATTAAAGAAAATTTTGCACTTACTGCTTTTTGCACCAAATAACTTTTATAATTTCTCCCATATTTCTTAGAAGATTTGTCTAGATCAACATGATGTAATTCTGAATCTGAAAGAGGAAGGCCAATGATTGACTTTGGCATTGTTATCTCTGTTTTGCCACCCAATCAATTTATTAGGCTGTGTAGGTTTTGGTTCAGTGCCTTCGATGTTTCGCCATAAATTTTTACTCTTTAAATGTGTTTGAATTTTCACTTTTCAAGAATGGAAATGATTTCCATTGAATTTTTCTAGAGGGATTTCGATTTTGAAAAGTTTTTATGGAAAGTAACAATAACACACCGTGTTTTGAAAAACTTTTGCTCATAATATATTTATTGGAAAATTTGTTTTAATGGAACATTAGTTCTGCGATATAGGGTTTTATCTTCTGTTGTATTTATTAAAAACTTCACAATATGAGAAATACCTGACACAAAACCCCTACTCTATCTTGCAGAGATTTAGAATTTGTCCATTTATGAGATTTGAATATCGATTTGTAGTGCATGATGGTTTGACTAATTTCTCCCTATGATATGACTACTATGGTGGCGGCTCAATTTAGTGCTTGATAAGCTCGATCCTTGATTGGCTTCTCTAGACGATGACTTTCAATTCCGGTGAGTGGCTTGAGACACAAACAACTACTCAATTTTAGTGAGTGGATCTCTTCAATTCGACGAGAAATTTCTTCTCTACGGTTGGCGGTTGTCTTCTCATTCGATGACGACTCTCTTCTCTATAGTGGTGGTTGTCTTCTCTACGTCTTTACTTATTGATATGGTGGTTCCTCCAAACAATTTTAATATAACAAAAGGGAAAAAATACCTTTTCTCTCAAAGCAACGTATAAGGGTTTAGGGCTAGAAAATGGAGATATAACATCCTATATTAATCAAGATTTAAAATATAATAGATGTAGATACAAAATCAATTGAAAAAAATAGTATTTCCCATATTTTGTAATAAAATTATAATTTAGGCGGAAACCTAATCCGTTGGGGTTATGGTATTATTCATCCGTTAGGGTTATGGTATTATTCACTTGTGGAAAAAGAAATATGAAAAGTCAAGTGAATTGGAATCATTATTGAGAATCTGAGAAACTTCTTGGAAGATAAATCCAAAAATCATAACTTATGTATTTACGTGGATCATATTAATGAAATATATTCCATTGATGTACAATTCATGTGCATTCTAACAGTGGTGTTAGAGTGCCTATAATTTTTAGGGCTTGAATTGAGCTATGATAGTGTTCCATGGCAATTATTCTCGCGTGTAGATTCTCTGAGGTCTATCTCTCCTCCTCTGGGCGTTATATTTTCTTTCCCGCGTGCAGAAACATCTCTTTGCCTTCAGGTCTGTCCCTCTGTCTACAAGTCTGTCCGCGCGCACATCTTAGTGTTAGATCTAAGCGTTTTTAATTACTCCGTGGGTATAACAAAACTGTGAGCATTTCTTGTCTCGACCACCTGCCATTTCCACCACTGCCGCTTCTTTCTCCCTTGGCGAACACTTCGACTGTTACTTGTCCCTTAGAACATCCCTTCATCATATTTCCTTTGTCGTAGAAAGCTTGATATATACTAGCATTACACTTGTGGAGCTGTAATTAAACTTCCGGTTAATTACATTTGTACATGTATAGAGTCCGGTTCTGCTTACCCATAAATGCAAAGACAGTGTGCGAAAATTCTAAAGATGGTATTTGTTTATTAGTGCGATCATCTAAAAATTGGAAATTCTCGCATCTTGTAATGACAAATCTCCTTTGGTGAAACACTAGTATTGTGTAACTCTGACCATGGATTTCGATAACTGAACTTGAGTTGTTAAGAGAATGAAACCATGCATCACCCAAACAGAGCATATACATTAGAGACACTGAGAGAATGAAACATTTGAAACGGTTGGGAATCCATCTATTGATATATGAAACATTGGATGAATCTTTATGTCTGTTGAACGACTTTGTGGAGAACTTCTAGCGGTTATGCTGTGATATTTGTCACTAGAGATTTACTCTAAGAGCTGGTGGATAAGATCTTGATTTATTTTGATTGAACTGGGGTTTTAATTTGGTTGATTCAACGTGTGTTTTTTAGTTTGGAATTGTTGTGAATCGGGTTTTCCTGCCTTGGAAGTGGGTAACCTTTCCATTGCTCAACAATTTTAATTTTTTTTTTTTTGAGGGCCTAGGGTTAGAGTTTGACAAATATCTGAGGAATTTGGTATTATATTGCGAATGTATGTCTAAAAAGAATGTTAGCTGCTCCATTTTGAGTGATTTATGCATGTGAGGGTTTTTGAGGGATTATGCTTGAATATGTCCAATGTTTGTGGAGGTTTTTTCCTGCTTGTTTGAACATGTAAATGGGTTCACTTTGAGACATTTTTAGAGGCCAGCTCGAAACTATCCAGATGCATGATATTCCTTTCGGTTGAAGTTAAGCATGTACCTTAGTCAACATGCAATGACCAATCAGTGAAATTGTTGAGTGAAGCTCTCTAGAATTTGTGGTTGTTTAGGAGCAATTATAGGCCTGATGCAATTTTGGGATTTCTTATATCACATGATTTTGCAAATTCTGTTCAGGAGAAATCAGTAACATACTAGTGGATATGGTATATTAATATATGGCATCATTTTGGATGATCACATTGAAACTATGACTAAAGGTCAGCATTTGGGATTGTTTATTGCACTTGGTGTGGTCACATTTATCATCTCAAAGATTGTTCTTGCTTATTTTCTTTACTTGAGATGGTCTAGAAACCGTGTTTCTCAAGAAACCATGATAGGATTTTGAATAGTTCATCGTGGTCACACTAAAGAGGACTCTGAGCTTCCTGAAGATCAATTCAACTCCATAACCAAGAGCAATGGTAACTCGAAAATAGTCATTTTGTAAGTTTACTTGTACTTTTTGAAGTTAAGTTGAATTACATTGTAAATGGGTGCATTTTCGGTAGAAGCTGACACCCTTCATTTGTTGAGTTTGAATTGTAGAGTCTGATTGTTAAAGTGCAAAGTTGCAAGAAACCCTTTGAGGTTTAAGTCAGTCTTTAAATGGCTCAAATTGATAAACTATTATAGTTACTGGATACTTTAATACTCTCTACTAACATCAATATGTGTTAAAATTTTGGTATGCTCGTTTAACCATAGACAATGTCACATCATTGTCACTCAATCATAGGGATTCACATATGCCACCCTCGAGCACAATAACATTTTCTTAGATAGAATGATTCTGGCAAGTCCACACTAGAACCAACATATAAACCCTAACTAAAAACACCACTTCAGCAACAACATCACACTACCAAGAGAACGTACCTCTACTAATGGAAGCGTACCTTTACCAAGAGAAGCACACAAGAGAGATACCAGAAAGATTGAGAATACTTCACGACAACTGTTGCACTACTCTCTCCAGACTTGCGCCTCCTTCTGTCGTAGTTGCAGCTCCTTAGAATTGCGCACTAGCTGAGTGAGTGTATCCAAATGAACTAGGCACCTCCTTATTTATATTATCCTGTCCAAGCGACTGGGGCCGACTTTTCTTTCTGGAGCCTTTGAATACTTTAATAATATTCTCCTTGGGCCGACTTCTCTTCTAGGGTTTTCACACATCTGTTTAAGGATTCTCTTGCTTCTAGAATATTCTACTCTAAGTACAAAGGTTACACTTGGAGGTTAATACCTCCCACAACTACCAAAACATCAACACTCCCTCTTAGCTAGGGAGGTATTAACTAACATGTTCTACATGTAATGGTCTCAATCACATCCATCTATCTTACATGGCATGGGCAAGACTCACATGGTCTTGTAGACCAATCTACAGGTAGCATCACCATAGCCACACAGACTATCTCATGATCAAACAGATTATGTCACAAGTAACATGGCCACACAAGCCATCTCATGATCAAATAGGTCATGTAACAAGTAGCATAGCCACATAGGCTATCTCAAGATTAAACAGATCATGTTAAAAGTATCACCATCATAGCCACAGATGCTCTGTCATAGTCACACACAAACTATCTGATGGTCATGTCACAGTCATGCATGTGGGGTCTCATCATCATTTCGGCCTTATTTCATCACGTGGCTTCAACTAGTTCATACAAAACCAGGGAACCCACTAGCTCACACAAAATCTGGCATCTAGTTCATACAGAACTAGCAACCTCACCAACTGACACAAAATCTGGCATCTAGTTCATACAAAACTAGTAAACTCGCCAGCTCACACATAATCTAGTATCTAGTTCATATAGAACTAGTAACCTCTGGTTGGCACACTAAGCAATCGGTCCATAGTGACCAGGCATCTAATAACAAGGATTAGGCGATGTAGTGCGCACACACTACCCATTTATCCCAAGGCTAGGAAACACCTCCAACTACACAGGTTGACCCTCCATCTTGAAAATATGGGAAACTTGCCAACCCCGAAGGCTTGACATCCGCTGACCTTGTGCGAGGTCATGCTGACTGGTGCCACAGTCAGTAACATGCCCGTGAATGACTACCCGCTGTTATTTCCACACTATGATGCTGCTGCTCTAGAATCACATCTATAACTCATCACTCTTTCTTACTAGGGAAGTCCTTCTGGACCACACCAAGCTTGTCCCTGAAGTACACAAACTTCACTCTTGATAGAGGCTTGGTCAACACGCCTGCTATCTGCTCATCTATAGCAACATACTGGAGCTTCACTGCTCCCTTGTGCACCATATCTCTGATATAACGATACCTGATCTCGATATGCTTGGACTTGTCATGAAACACCGGGTTCTCTGACAACTTCACACAATTTTGGTTGTCATACCTGCAAACAATCCTGCAAGCAACTTCTGAAGCCACTGCTTTGCTGCTAGTTGAACACGTCGCTATATACTTTGCCTCAGTCGTACTGAGCACCACACTAGTATGCTTCCTGATAAACCATGAGATCATAGCTGATTCCAAACTAAAACAACACCCGTATGTACTCTTCTGGTCTATGACACTACCGGCTCAATTTGGATCATTATAGCCTTGCAGGCTTATCTCACGATCCGAAACGTATCTGTGTCCATAGTCAATTTTACCTTTCAAGTACCTCATCACATGTTTTGTTGCAATCAAGTGAACACCTCTAGGTTCGACCATATACTGACTCAATGTGTTCACCACAAAACATATATTTGGCCTTGTGTTCATTAAGTACATTAACGAACCAATCATTTGTCTATACATGGTGGCATCCACTATCTCTGAAGATGTATCACTCAATAACTTCAGATTCGTCACCATCGGTGGTGTAGGCATGGCTTTACAATCCATCATTCTGAATCTCTTCAGAATCTCTATAGTATATTTTCCTTGGTTAAGGAAAATCTCACTCGGTCTCTACCATACCTCTAGACCTAAGAAATGATGCATCATACTCAGGTCTTTCATCTTGAATTTTGTAGCAAGCTTCCTCTTACTTTAAGTGATGAGCTTCTCGTCTCCTGTTAGAAACAAGTCATCCACATATAACAATAATATCACTGGTTCACCATCTACAACCTTGTAGTAAAGGTTGGAATCTGCTTTTCTCTTGGTAAAACCCAAGCTCATCATAAAACTATCAATTCTACCATACCATGCCCTGGGTGATTGCTTTAATCCATACAAGGCTTTCTTCAATTTGCACACATCTGTCGAACTGTCATGTGTCTCGAAATCTTGTGGCTTCTCCACATACAGTCCCTCTTCTATTACACCGTTTATAAAAGCTATATTCACGTCAATCTGGTGTACCTCCCACTTCATTATTGTAGCTATCGCAAGTATAGCTCTAATTGAAGTGTATCTCGCCACATGAGAAAAATGTCTCCTCATAATCTATTCCTTCTTTCTGGGAGAAACCATGTGCCATGAACCTTGCCTTGTACTTCTCGACACTGCCATCTGTTGAATGCTTCCTCTTGTAAATCCACTTGGAACTTACCACTGTCTTCTCTTTCGGTCTTGGAACCATAGTAAAGTCCATATCCCAGTCCTTCAGACTGGCTTCCTCCTCGGTCACTGAAACAAGGGAATCTTCCCTGGAGATCTCATGTCTCCTCAAAGCCTCTGAAGCTTCGATTTAGCCTCAACTCATGGCCCTTGTTTGTCAGTCCTGGAAGACGTCTCTCTCTCCCATCTGAATATGAGGAGGAATACTTTCTGAATGGAAGTCTATAAGCCATTGAGTTTCTCTGAGCTCAAGCTCACTCTGAGTCTCCATGCTCCCTCTGAAGCTTGACTCCCTTTGAGTTTATATAATCTCCGGAGCCATTTTCTCCCTCTGAATGTGATGATCTCCTTTGAAGTCTAATCTCCTATGAATGGTCCAGGGGAGGCTGCTCCTCCCTACTGGATCGTGATGGCTGAATCCTTCTGAAGTCTAGCTCTTTTTGAGCTGGTATTTGGTGTGGCCGCCTGCTTCACCACTGGTGGAGCCATCTGCTCCTTCTCATGATATGGTTCATCAATGCTATATATCTTTGCACCCTGCAAAGTGTCATGGGACCATGTTGGTCTCTTCTTGGTTACTACAACGATTCTGGGTAGGCCCTTCGGGCTCTACTAACTCTTCCTGATGATCTAAAGAGTGCTCAACTAAACTAGAAGGATCTGTTTGGTCATCTTTGGAGCCTTATGCTCCTTACAATCAATCTCCATATGTGACACTCTGTATCTTGCAAAAGTACCCTTCTTGCCAGAAGGTTTTAACTTCGTCCTCTTTTTCTTCGGTACATGGATGTATACGGTCGTGTATACAACTTCTTATCTGGATAGTCTGCTCCATGTCTCTAACTAGAGACCATCTAATATGTCGCCTCCTGCAACCGTCACTATAGCTCCCCTCAGAGTTATCACTTGTGACCTACCTGAAACAAGACCAACAACAAGGGAAAACAATAGACAAGAATAATACTCTTATAATAATAATAAAAACAGTAACGAGAACAATCGTCATCGTAGCTTCTTCTTAGAGTTATCACTTGTGACCTGCTTTGAACAAGAGCCAAAATAAAAATGCAATAATAAGAAATAAGAACAACACTCTTCTAGTGTTGTGACTAATCATTCCTCCATGGTAATGTGCCCGAGATAAGAGCAACAAGAGAAAAAGTATTTCCAATATAATAGCATTTTCATAAGAACATATCTATGTTAACAAGAATAAAAGACAATTTCATGTTAATCATCATAACATTACCAAGGTGACCTACCTGGAAGCAAAACAAGAAATACCTCCTAGAGGAGATGTTAGTTCATCTTGCAAACAAGTACAATAAGCATTTATATCAATAGTACTCACATGGTACCAAGTATTCATTGTAGCTAGAAATAATTAAACCTTTCAAAGATTGTTGTCACAACTATAGTGTTTACTTGTAATGTAGTAATTATCAAACTTGATATGTGCAAATTGGAAATTTATCAATTTAATCAATCAAACCTGGGACCTCGAGTCTTATCTTCAAGAATGAGTGTTGTGTCTTTTCTTCCAAGTCTCCTTCACTTAAGATGACAAGTATTCTCTCCAACCCGTCCCTTGTACTAAGACAATATGCTTTCTTGACATAAATCCGAGTTAGGGAATATAATGCAAATAAAATCTAAAAACTCAACCTTAATCAATCTAATATTTTGACTAAAGTCAACGTATAACTTTAACTTTGACCAAAGGTTTGACTTCAACAGATCAAAATACAACTAGATGTTCATAAGATAACAATAATTCCATAACAACTAGATGCATATCAAAACAATCAAACCTGGAGTGCGTTGTTCCTCTGAATGTGTTGGATCTGAGATCCCTTCTGGATCTACGATTTTTTCTTGGACAAAAGATCCCTTCTCCTGCAAACACCCTCAAGATAGTGATATCGTTTAAACATATACAAGTACATACCTCTAGTAGCAACGAAAAACAACAACACGATTCGACAACAGTGGCAAGCAATGACGAACCCAAAAATTTCAAAGTGCTCCAACTTGCAATCTGGAGATAGCTGGGGATGCGCTAGGGTAGGGCACACTAGGACAACTAAAAAATTAGGCCCAACACTTTACTAAAAGTGCCCAACGAATTTGGGTTAGGGTTCGTTGTTGCTGCAAAACCATAAACCCTAACTATCGGAAGAATCGCTAGCTAGCTGGTCTAGGGAAAGAATAATTTCAGCATCCTTTCAACGAGTTTCTCAACGAGTTACCAGAGACTTCACTGGACTAGAGGAATTGCAACTGGTGCTGCAACTGGCACTGCAGCGGGTGTTGCCTCATCTTCCAATGCCCCTTGAACTTTAGAAGATTGCAGATCTGATCCAGGGAAAATATGCGCCCTCCTTAGGCAACCTTCTTAGTGGGTTCAATAAGTGCTGAACGAGCTTGACAATGGGGGAAACTGAGGATCTTCCTTCCAGTGATTAGACTGTTACAAAGGAAACCAACTATGATACCATGTTAAAATTTTGGTATGCTCGTTTAACCATAGACAATGTCACATCATTGTCACCCAACCATAGGCATTCACATATGCCACCCTCGATCACAATAACATTTTCTTAGATAGAATGATTCCAGAAAGTCCACACTAGAACCAACAGATAAACCCTAACCAGAAACACCATTGCTGCAACAACACCACAATACCAAGAGAACATACCTCTACTAATGGAAGTGTACCTTTACCAAGAGAAGCACACAACAGAGATACCAGAAAGATTGAGAATACTCCACGACCACTGCTGCACTACTCTCTCCAGACTTGCACCTCCTTTTGTTGCAATTGCAGCTCCTTAGACTTGCACACTAGCTGAGTGAGTGTATCCAAATGAGCTAGGTGCCTCTTTATTTATATTAGCCTGTCCAAGTGACTGAGCCAACTTCTCTTTCTGGATCCTTTGAATACTTTAACTATATTCTCCTTAGGACGACTTCTCTTCTATGATTTTCACGCATTTCTTTAAGGGTTCTCTTGCTTCCATAATATTCTACTCTAAGTACAAAGGTTACACTTGGAGGTTAATACCTCCCGCAACTACCAAAACATCAACAATATGGTCACAATTGACAAAACAACTCTTCAATATGTTCTAACTTGTTTGCAAGATTTGCAAGCTAAAACAAAACTGCTTCAAGTTCAAACTCAACTTCTTCATGATGAACTTCGATGAAAGAATCTTCAACATTCTGAACTAGTCCTTGTTCATAACAACTCTCTTTTCAATGACGACGATGATGATTTAGATCAACAACCAGTGCAAGAGAAAATCAGTGAACTAACTTCATATACAAGTGCAGATGAAGATGAAGTTGAGCATGAACAAGATTAACTTTCTCGTTCTAAGCCAATCATTAGACCTTGGGAATAAATTCTTTCGGATTATACCAAACCAATCCAATTCCAAAGTGCTGGATTTCTTCATGAAAGTTCATATTCACCCGCTCCAGTTTAAGAGAAGATTCCTAAATGCCAACATTGCCATCCATTTGGCCACATGGAGGTTTTATCTTCATCCCTATGTGCATTATGGAAAGCATAATCATCCTTAAGATAAACGTTCCAAATGCAAGAGTAAATAATCACTATGGATGGATCACTTGGCAATGATCATCAATAGCCAAGAAGATATATCAATCATACTGAAGAATTTGTTCTCGAGTATTGACACATCTTGTTGTGGAAATGTTTTTATCTTCTCACTTCGTACCTGACAGGGGGGGTGGGGGGAGGGGGGATAATGTCAATGATTGACAATCAGGCTTCAAGTTTCAAGTCCTATCAAGAGAGCCAGAACAAGCAAACCAGAGTCGGAGCAATATTGCATCAACATGATTTGGTTTGTGGTTTTCCTTAAACCACCGTTTAGTAGAAGAATTATAGCTTTTGCTAGACACCAATTTGTCGTCTTAAACCTCATTTAGTTTAAGACTTACAACTTCTAGAAAACAATTTTTGGTCATATTAAACCTCCATTTAGTAGAAAACATCAACTTCTACTAGCCATTTGGTTTGTGGTCTTCCTTAAACTACCTCTACCATTTAGTAGAAGACATCAACTTTTGCTAGCTATTTGGTTTGGGGTCATCCCAAAACCACCAGATCCAGAGAGCACATTCAACCCTTTGTAGTTGTCCACTTCCAAATTTCATTTCTCTACTTGGACTCACATACACCTCTTCTGATTAAAGGGGGGAATGTTGGAAACCTAACCTATTAGGGTTATGGTATTATTCACTTGAAGAAATATGAAAATTCAAGTGAATAGGAACTATTGTTGCATAGACACTCCCTAAGTAAAATTCCAACCTTACTCAAGGAAAAATCCTAAGGATATGGACATGCAAGCCGCCCACTGTGACCTCAATGACTTTGCCTCTGTACTTCTAAGTTACTAGCCTAAGGAGGGGATCCTATGTGGTCAAGTTGATTCCTATTGTTGCTATGAGGCCGGTGAGGAAAAATGACTTAGTTTGACTTGGTTTAATTTATTTGCAAGTTTTATTCTAGATAAGTGAGAAGTCAATTAATCAATGAATGCTTGGAAGTTTGGATGTTTTGCAAAAGTAATTCATTAATCATCCAAATGTGCTATTTTCCCACAATCATTCAAATGTAAGTACTTGTATTACCAAAGATATACTGGGCAAGACAAAAAGAAAGAAATGGCTTCCAGGCAAAAGGTGTGCCTTGTGCTACAACTCTCAAATATACTTGTAGGCCTGAAAACCCACGGTACGAGAGAGTAATATCCTTGAATGTTCTTTTCGATGCACTGTAACAGTGCGATGGTCAAATGGATGGTTTCAGGTTGCCTATGGGACCTTCGATAAACCTTAGGGTAAGTGGAAGTAATGCTCGTGTTTAGGTGCTATCTAATTCAATACTACTCGAATGAGTACCAACAAGGGGTTACAAGGACTTCCAACAAGGCGAGATAAAGTATCAAGCCTCCTGAACTCTCATGTATCCCTGCATGTAATACATCCCAAGCTGCAATTTTATATGCTTAAGATGTCAGAACACATCTCTAGCCTAAATAAGACTAAGGGTCTTTCCTAACAAAGTGTCCATCATCACAATATTCACCATAACTTGCATTTTTAACATGAAGTGATCACAATCAGATAAAACATTTACATCCATATACCATTCATCATCATTAATGTATTGTCATTCATCATATGTAAATGCCAAGTATTCTATGTAAAGCATAATATGCAAGGGCCATTCCAAATATTTATTCGTTATGCATTTGCAAGGACATTTCAAGTATGAACAAATTATCACCAATGACTAAGGGAAACCAATTTCAAAAGATGTAGAATATCCAATACTTAGATTGCTAAGTAAATGTCAATGCATTGCAACCAACCATTATCATAAAAATTGAAATACCAATGACCCAAGATATTGGAATAGGATAGTCAATGTAAAATTTGCAAAAGTATCACACGAGAGCAATGTGACTATTAATCATGCCTAATACGTTTAATCCAAAGAAAGTGTTCATATGCTATGTCGATTCATTGTTTTTTATTTACCATAAAACATAATTGAAATTGTTCAGTCCCAAATTTCAAAGAAATGTATTTCAATTAGATTTCTTAAGTATACCACCATTTCACATGCTTATTTACCACAAAGAACACTTGGAGTTTCAAACTGAACAATTAATTTGTAATCAATATTCACGATCAACAAATAAGGTTGATCATATGGCTGCAATCCTAACCGTAATGAACCTGACTTCTAAACAATGAAGAAATAGAGAACAATGCACTTACTTAATAGGTCATTCGAGTTCCATAGCAAGAGGATCAAAACCCTACAACATTATATAAAAGAAATGGTGGGCATACTAAAAAATGATCATGGCCAAATAACGTGGATGTTCCCTAGATTGATCTTTGGAATTTCTATAGATTTAAGGTAGTAATTCAAAACACATGAGACAACGATCTTTGGGTATTTGAAAAAATTTGAGACAGGAAATACCTACAATAACCTTCAAAATCGAACCATGAATGCATATAAAGTTGGCACAACGAAATATATATGCTATGACCAATAATGATCAAACAACAGGTCGAGCATAGACCCAATCGTTTGGGATATGATATACATGATTAACCATAGATGAAAGAGGCCACCTGATAATTTAGAAATCTGTATGACAAGAGCAGTAAATAAATGTGTCAAAATATCTTGAATTTCAATACCCAGATTTCATGTGTCCAATATTCATTTGTAACAGGTTTCAAATATGACAATGAGTGATTATGATGTTGATCAAAAAATGTAAGGCTCGACAATGTCAAACAATGAATAATCATGGGCACATTATCTTTTAAGTGTAATCGTTGATGTCATTCAACAAAATTTCGTCTCTATGACTCGATCAAGGTGGAGCAATTCATGCACAACAATCAGATTGTTGTTTGAAGATTTTGTAAACCTTGCGATTTTACCTTAGATTTCAGATTGATTTGATGGGATAACGGTAGGGAAATACATTACACTTGCAATTACAATACAAAACTACTGGGGTTTGATAAAAAATGAACTAGAAAAAACGCCCAAACCCTTTTGCATCCACTGGTATAAGTGACAAGAATATAAATTTGACCAGAGGATAAAGAACAAAATTTGGGGAAAAAATGTTCAAAATTCATGAAAGTGCCTTCTATTCATTGGGTGATGGAGGCTACTTAGTCTTGGTGAAAATTCCTTTCTTGTGAACTTGTTGAATATCCTTACATCAACTAGTGAGCATTAGGATGATCCAAGCTACGACAAAATTTACAAAGAATTCCTAAGGAGGGAATGATCATGACTACATATAACCTAAAAGGGATTACTAAGAAATTAATCAAATTTAATATGAAAAATCCAAGTTCCATACATCAAGCTTTAAGAATATTAAATCTAGGTAATCATATACGACGAATAAAATAGGTTAACAACCATACCTTGTCCAATCGATGTCCTAACAACCCTTAACTCATAAAAAATTCACCATAATCTAACCATTGATTAAAGCATAAGAAAAATACACCAATTAAAAAAATTCACACCAACAATGCTAAGAAAAAGTACTTCCCTTTTTTCTCCAATGCTTTACAAATGAGAGTGCCTCCTCTTTTATAAATGAAGAGGAGGATCAAAATCGTTTACAATAACCATGGGTAAATTCATTTTCCCTAACAAACCATGAGCAAAATAATATATTTAATGTGCTCATACAATAAAATAATGATTTACCATTTACAAAGGGTCAAAATACAACAAAATAATGCACTATGTGGTTAACCTCATTTAGAAGGGGTAAAAAATGGTCAAATGGTCCAAGTGCTTAGCTTTTTCAAGGGGACAATCCACACGTCAAAGCATAATTCGTTCCTCCTTTAAGTTATGGTAATTTATGGTAATTTGCATGTGCTCAAAAATAAAGGGGATGCTCCGTGTGTCAAATAGTACTCCAATGTCTAATATCCACCTAAGATGATGAGTTTAGTCTCCTAGAAAATCATTAATTTGTAATTTCCAAGTGACACTTTCATAGTAAACATAACAATTTAAATTAATTTTGATACTAGCCCAAGTCTTACCTAGGGTAACATTATTAATTGTTTTAAATGATCTCATTCCTAATGAAAACCCATATTTCCTAAGTTTTCAAGTGGAGGATAGGAAATTAATGAAATTAGTGATGAAAGGGGAAAGGGGGATGATCATGTGATGACCCTCAAAGTCCTAGACATGCATATACCACCTTTTTATGCCTCTAGCTTTATTTTAGCTAGCTTTTTTTATAGTAGCTTGTAGAGGGAGATTTACTACTTCGGTTTGCACACACTTACCGTTTCTTTTCTTTTGATTAATCATTATTTTTTTCTAAGTCCTTTTTCTTTTCTTTTCTTTAGATAGACATTTTTCTCTTAGGACTTTGAAAAGGTGGGGGGGGGCATAGTGAAGTACTTGTACTTTATTTGATTTTCTCTTCACCTCTTAGCCTTTGTTGCTTTATTTGATTTAGGCTTTCAATTCTAACCTTTCATTTTGACCTTTGAGAGATCATACATGAGGGGATGGAGACGAGTGCTACTTAGGGAAATGGAACATGCTTACTATGGTTAGGATGTGGATTGAACTATCTAGTCTGAATGCCTAGTAGTATGAATAATCTTAGGGTGGACACACTTCTAACATATAATATGTTTCCCAGGGTAATATGATGCAAGTGATAAAGTTTTGTATGTTATGGCATTCTAATCAATAGTCGTAAGGTAACCACAACATAACGACATGCTAGGAGGTTATATCATCATGCCTAGGTAAGTATTACACACGGAGCACCTGCGAATTAACTTAGATCTGAGCATCTGAAATGAGAAACAACATGGTTTAGGAATCATGTCTCGATTGGAGAAAGAAAATACTTTGTCTTGATTTGCTGAGAGATGCATGATATCTCATGCATGCAGGTACATGATACCGCTGTAAGCATATTCAAAGGTTTCTACACTTGAGAGGGTAACATATGGTTCCTACTCAGGAACATTCCCTCCATGCAAGAGTGTATGATAAATTTAGACTCTTCACGTACTTGTGAGCTTACACACTATGGAACCAACAAGGCATGTAAAATTTGTTGATTAAGGTTGGTTGTCATTGATGTCAACCCTTGAAGAAATCCC
>ML777333.1:1371085-1385831 GCA_009831015.1 Picea engelmannii | reverse complement strand
ATGCTCCAAAAATATTAAAGTGTATCAGATGGACGTAAGATCAACTTTTCTGAATGGGGAACTTGAAAAAGAAGTCTACATTGAACAACCAGAAGGATTTTAGTCGTCAGAAAATGCAGACTATGTGTGCAAATTAAAGAAGGTCTTGTATGGTCTAAAATGAGCTCCTAGAGCATGGTACTCTAGACTGGATAAATATCTACAACAGACAGGGTTTATAAAAGGAAGTGCAGACAACAACCTCTACATCAAGGTAAGTCAAGATAATATTTTATTAATTGAAGTTTATGTTGATGATATTATTTTTGGTAGTGTTGATGACAGGTTAAACGAAAAATTTGCAAAGGATATGCATAATTAATTTGAAATTTCATTACTTGGAGAACTATCATTCTTTCTGGGACTTCAGATATGCCAAAGCAATCAAGGAATTTTTATTTCTCAAACCAAGTATATTAGAGAAATTTTAAAGAGGTTCAGAATGGAAGATTGAAAACCAGTTATCATTCCCATGCAAACCAGTTGCAAGTTAAACAAAGATGATGATTCAAATTCTATAGATCAGAGGTAATGATCTAGAATCGGATCCAGAAGCCTGACAGGGCTTAAAAATGCTCAAAAATGAAAGTGCTTGGAATGCAACAAAACCAACGCCATTGCGTCCGTCTCGTCTTCTTGATTCCGACTGTATATTTACTTCGTCAAACGGGCTCTGTATGTGAAAGATATCGCATTCTGTCCGAAAAGACAAACAAGAAAAAAAAAGGGGATGACTGTACAGTCCGTACAGTGCCACGTGGCATGCTAACTGTACAGAACATATGGTCCGTACAGATGATGTGGAGCTCCAAGAGGTGACATGTGGCAAGCTGATTTGGTGTACGGACAGATATTTGGGCCAATCCATGGGTGACACGTGTCACCACTGTAAGGGTGACACATGGCACGGGATGATGTCGGCAGGTACGGTGGCAGACACGTGGCAGGGATGACAGGGCAGTGACGTGGCAGATGCACAGGTTGACAGGTGGCAGATGACGTGGACCATTCAGCGATCGACATTTGGCAAGTTTTGGTTGGTTGTTGAGGTGCCACGTGGCCCAGTCATGGGCTTCCATGTGGCACCTTGTGGTTGGTTCAAGTTTTATGTAAAAGTTTGTGGTGTCGTTGAGGGTCGAACCCGCGACCTTTCCTCCAAGAAATGGACTGGCAGGACCGGGCTAGCCGCCCGAACCACGGGTAGTTCTTTTTATGTATACGGCGCGAATTATATTTATGTTTGAATAATGGTTTCGTTGGTGGGGGAAAGGGCCGAGGCTTAGCCCTAGCCCTCGGCATTGACATATGACTACGCCATGTAACCGGGAGCGCGAAGGATTGGAAGCTGCGGGTGTGTGTGGATAAGGACTAGCCCACAGATCCCGGGCGGATCCCATAGAACCGAGTTCTATCCCTACAACAGGGCGTGGGGGTTACAACTGTTGGCCCATGGGCCTATGCAAACGCCATCGAACTAGGAGCTAGCGCGAGGACAGGGGGCCAGCGCTTAGCCTTTGGGCTAGCGCTTGGACAAAAATGACCCATATGACCGCGAAAAGGGGGAGCACGCCCAGGCCTCAGGGGATTATCCCCAAATTTAAACAAAAAGTGGGTTATTTTGTATTGTTTTGGATTTTTCAATGATTTAATGTTGATTTTAATTGATTTTCTCCATTTTTGGGAGATATTGGGCATTTTTGGAGCCCAAATTTTGGGAGGAAGTTGGAGATGGAAAACCAACTTCAGATATATATATAAACTAGGCCTGTTTGAGGCCATGGAGGTCAGTCAGAGTAGAGTTATGCTGAAGAGAAGCCAAGCTAAAACCATTTTTATGCAGGGAAGATATTGAGGAGCAGACGCTGTCGGGCCATTTCTGGGAGCTTTGGACGTCCGTTTTGCGTGCCATTTTCTTTGTAGGGTTTTAGAGATCTGGAAGAACATGACCAGATCAGTCTTGTAGCCAATTGGCACTGCAACAATGTAATTTTGAGCTTTTGAACAGAAATAAAGAAGCCTCCCCTATAGAGACAAAGGCCCGGAGACGTAGGCAAAGTTGTACCGAACTCCGTTATCAATCTGCATGTTATGGTTTGTTGTCTATTATTCCATTTCAGATATGCATATGTGTATATGGCTGTCATAATTCCTCTTCTTTCCTCATTCTTTCATTAATTTTCTCAAATGGTTAATTAACGCATGCAAAATTAAAACTCAACCATAGTCATTAAAAGATCCTACGGATCAGGTAATACAGGTCAATGATTGGTATCCTACTGTATGTGACAACATCCATACCAGATGTAATGTAGGCAGTTGGATAGGTGGCATGATTTCAAGCAACACCAATGGAATTACATGTATTATCAGTGAAGAGAATTTTCAGATATCTCAAAGGAACATAAGAGTTTGGATTATGGTATTCAAAAGGAAAGGATCTATCTCTTATTGCCTACACAAATGTAGATTGGGCAGGTTGTATTGATGATCGGAGAAGCACCAGTGGAGCAACATTCTACTTGGATGAGTGTTTAGTATTGTTTTCCCTTGACCAAGTTTTGGAGATCCTTGGTCATGTTTGACCTCTTTTGAGACTTTGACAGGATGGTCGAAGGCCGAGCGCAAGTCGAAGTGGAGATCGTGGGATCTCGACTCCCTTTTAGGACAGTTTTTGGGATTAGGGGTTATGTAACGGGTATGGGATGTTGGCCCATGGGTTTACCCATGTTTAGGCCCATTTTGTAATGTATAAATAGAAAGCTAGGGGATGTAAGTAACGATGTATGCATGTGGTGCTAGGTGCTAAGTATTGTGCTAAGTGAAAGTAATTGTAAGAGGCTTTGTGCATAGTGTATGTTGAGACTTGTAGAGCTAAGTGCATGTCATCTTTGGTGCTTTGTGTATAGACTGTGAGAATCTTTGTGATGTATCCTATCTCGGGGAAGGAAGATCTGACGAGGTGCGCAGATCTCCTGTCCTATGCAGAGTGTGGTTTTTGGGCTTTGTGCATGTAAGGATATTGACAGAAGATAATACAGAAGAGAAGAGTTGGTGGACGTAGCCCCACACTGGGGTGAACCATGTATATCCTATGTTATGGTTGCTTTGTGCATTATGGTTATATGTTATTGATGTGATTTATGCTTAATGTCGATATCTTTATGTATGATGCATCTGGTATGATAGCTTAGTGCTTGGTAATGTGAATGAATGTTAGATATAATCTATCTCTCCATGCTAAGTTCTTAGATGTGTTAGATCTTGTTAAATACTACGCTGCTATGTAATTAGGGTTTATATCCGCAATGTCAATAAGGGTGAATGATAACTGCTAAGTGCTTGTTAGAGTGGTGGAATCATAGATCTGTGTCCCAGCTAAGGTTGCGGACACTTGAGTCCTATAACCACCCCTGCCTCTACCTCGGGTGAGACTTCATTTGCTTCACAAGTGTTGTCGAAAGGGCCGATAGTTAGGTTTTTTTTGGTGCTTTGTTGAAGCATTGAACCCTAGGTCTGCCCCTGTGCCAACAAGTATCATGGCCAAGCAAGAAACAATCATCAATACCTCTATCTACATATGAGGAAGAGTATATTGGAGTAACAACATGTTGTACATAGGTTCTTTGGATGAAACAAACTTTGACAAATATACAGGTTGAGTATGATGAGCCCATTCCAATCTATTGTGATAATACAAGCACGATCAGTATCTCAAAGAACCCAATGATGCACTCCAAGACAAAGCACATTCCAATCAAGTATCACTTTCTACGGGAACAAGTTGCAGAAAAGAACATCAGAGTTGAGTATGTGGGCACAAAAGAACAAGTGACAGACATTTTTACAAAACCACTTCCACAGGAATCCTTTGAGTATTTTCGCCAAAGACTTAGAGTTATTTATACTCCAAAATGAATGATTATGAATGCTTATCTTATATGCCTTAGATGTACATGAGGAACCACCATAAAAATGATAGTTCAGTCAGGGGGGGCAGCCCTAGATGGAAATATACCTTTGCCATTGATGACAAAGGGGGAGAAATTCATCAGATGCATAGGACAAAGGCATGGTTCCAGGGGGAGAAATGTTCACAGAGATGTTGAGGACATAGGCATGTTTCCAGGGGAAGCATGAGTGATATGAATTCAGTATTGCATGACATAATTTCAGTTTTTCATCAGAGTGTTGCCATCAATGCCAAATGGGGATATTGTTGATTAAGGTTGGTTGTCATTGATATAAACCCTTGAAGAAAGTTCGGTAGCACAAAGGTTTGGGTAATGGACCCAAGTTTGTTTGATGTAAAGATGACTCATTATTTGCTTGTCATGGTTGATAATAAGTATAAATGGATGAACTCCAAAGAGGTCCCCTTATGGTGAAATCCCTCACGAGAAGACGCTTTGCAGATTGAGCTATCCTAGAAGTATGATTAGAGAACCCATGATTATTTGTGGAATAATGAGATGAAGGTCAATGAATTTTTCATTGAAACTATCCTAGATGGATAATGCTTGTCATGCCATTTCCAGTGGTATGTGGAACCTCACATAACTCCTCACGGTTAAAGAGTTATGGCCATGAGAAGTTGGAGAACCCAGGTTTGGGTAATGGACCCAAGTTTGTTTGATGGATAATGGTATGAGTTTTGATATATTTTCAGGTAATACTATTCTATATCAATATTACATGTCATTCCATTTCTGGTGGTATGTGGAACGTCAGTACATAACGCCTCACGATTTGAGAGTTACGGCCTTACGAAGTTGGAGGACCCTCATATGTCATCTAGAAGCCCCAAAAGGTCAAAGTAGTTAAAGTGGTTTAAGAGATTTTAGAAGGTAAATAATAAAGTGAAGTGATGAGTGTACTATAATTCAAAGTGAATACAAAATAAATTACTTAAATAATAAATTTAATGAAGAAATTAGAAGTGGGTTAACCCTAAAATAAGGAAAGTGGGCAAAGTGACCTAGAATATGTTTTTAAGGAATCTACTTGGAGAGTATAAATCAAGGCTCTCTCATTTTTGAACACACTTGAGAATATTGAATACCTATATGTGTTTGAGGTAAATAGAGGATATCTGAGCCAAATTTATGAGGGAAGGTGAAGAAAAGAAGGTCGGAATTCAAGGAAGGACAAATTCTTTTGATGATGTTTTCTATGGTATGTTATTTACAGGTAATCTCACCATTTTCGCAATATTTTTTTTTTCTAGAATGATCCAGACTGTGAAATTGCTATTCCATTGAGGAAACATATCCAAGTATATTTGGTAAAAAATTCAGCTTGTGGGTCGTTGTATTTTTGGAGTTACACTCCTTGGAATATAGGGTTTGTGGCTAGTCCTGAAACTAGTATAAAACATGTGTTTCGGGTAAAAACATCATAACTTATTCATAACAGATCCAAATTCAGTAAGACCAAATGTGTTGGTTATATTTCAGTCTGTAGTATGATGTGTAACTCTTTCAGATCGATTCAACAAATATTCTGTGTGGGGCACGCTCTAGAAAGTTGCTCTCTAGAATAATTCAAAATTCAACAAGGTATGCCATTTTTTATATAACTCTTTTTCTGAGAGGTTCCAAGTAGTGACACTTGGAGGAATTTCATAAAACACACTGAAGAACATTGTGTATCAGTTTCATATCTTTATTCATTACAGGTAGAAAGTTATGATGATTATTTCAAGTTAGGGTTGTTGACTAATCCAAAACTAGTCATGTGAGACTAAAGAAAAGTTTGATGAAAATGCTAGTCTCTTGTTGTTAAAGTTAAGGAAGGTTTGCAGGTATGTGATCATATACACCAAGTCTATTATGGAGTTACAAATCATATTTGGATGATGAAATTGATAATAGCTTTGGGTACATGGTTGAAACAAGTAGTTGATGAGTTGGCACATACATGAGGTGTATATTTGATGATGTTGGTACATATTGATGAGTCATAGTTGATGAGTAGTTGACACATGATTGGTACATACTGGGTAAATTGTTGGTTGCACTTGTTTATGGTACATTTTGATTATAGGTTGTTTGGTACAGGTTGGTGCATGGTTGATGCACTTGTTTATGGTACAAGTTGATTACAGGTTGAGGTACAGGTTGATGCATGGTTGATGCATGGTTAAGGTTTATTGGTACAGGTTTACAACGATATATTTCACAATGATGGTGTGACAATAGTTGCATAATTCTACTTCTACTTCAGGGTGGTTGGACGGGGCAAGGACAGGTGGTTGTAGCCACCTTCCAGTTGTAGCCGAAGAACATAGGGGGTTGTAGCCTCCTTCTGGTTGTAGCCAGAGAATTGTGGAGTTGGAGCTTCCCTTAGGTTGTAGCCTGAGAAACTAGGGGGTTGGAGCCTCCTTCCAGTTGCAGCTGGAAAACAAAGGAAGTTGGTGCTTCCAATGAATGTAATTCTTTAAGACATAAAAAAAAACATTCTGTGGTTTTCTCTCGCTTCGGGTTTCCACGTAAAACACTGGTGTACTGTGTATGTGTACGATTGTTCATTTGTTCTTTTCTCATTATTGAATAATGATTCTACATTGATATAACACTTGGATTGTTTGGTTTACAAAGGATTATAATTGCTCTATTACCGACTCACCCCCCCTCAGTAATCCAATGTTTTGGGGAGAATCTACTAACCTAGTTAGATGAAAAATGACTACTGCATCAAATAAATTTTTTCACTAAGTCTAAACATGAAAATAAGGAAAATGAGTGAAAACATATGTAAAGAAATTGTTCTAAGTAAATCAATATTCATTAAAAAAATCAAGCATTGCAAGAAAGTAAACACTTAAATGCAATCAATTATGCATATAATTGTTTTTTCATTCTAAGCTACTTCTTAAAAGAGCTTATTCATGCCTACCCTACTTCCTAACTAAGGATGTGGTTTCTAGGTGAAATAAAAAATCCAATGCAACCACTCAAGGATCTTATCAACAACTGCAATCCTTCCCTTGTGTTTGGTTATCAACCAAACCAAGGATATGTCAATCATTAGGTAGGTGTCAAGCAAAATATCAACCTTGGTTAAGTCTAGAAACCACGCAAGGTCATATCTATTAAGAACAAGGCCCAAACTATGGCAAGTTTGGTCCATACCTCCATAAGCCTCCTCCATCCAAAGTTCAATAGAGCTAATGTAATCAACATAGTGGGTCAACATATTGAATTCACTTGTCAGATCATCGAGGAAGAGAGGATTATAAGGAGGTTCCAGTTGGGAATCATAAGGTTGAATCTCTAGGTCTCTTCTAGTCAGAGAATGCTGACGAGTCAAAAGGAAGATAAAAAAGATGAGGGAATTGATTGGTCAAAGGTAAGGAAGGGGGAAAATTCAAAGCTAAGCTATAAAATTGGGGGCACTCAAAGGTGAAGGGTAAGTTCTCCAAGGCACCTGGTAAGGAATACTCCATATTCAAAATGACCCTATCATACTCAACCCTTTCAAAAAGAGGGGAACAAGTCACTTCACATTCCCTGGGATTTGGACTAGTTGATATTTCACTAGGATCTTCTATGTACAATTCTCTGTCATGTTCAAGTTCATCAATAAAATATTCACCCTCATTTTCAATGTCCTAAACTGGATCCCCTTCAAAATAACATCTCATATCCCAATCATGTCTCGAGGAATAAGTCATCAAGGGTTTCATCATCAAGTCTACTATCTTCTTCATGGGATGAGGGAAAATGAACTATTCTTTCTTCAAAGTATGGATAACAAGACTCAATATTTTGACAGGGGATATCATTTATCATGTCCTCAACTTCATGTAGATAAGAATGTTTTTGGTCATTTTCACATTCCTAGTTCTCATCCGAAAGTTCTTCACAAGGTCTCTCTAAGGAATCTATGTATTCTTCATAGAATAGGGTGTCTTCGTGAAATAACTCTTCTTCAATGTGTTGATCTCGTGATTAACTTTAAAAGGGAAGAGAGGATCCTTCATCAATGATTTCTTCAATTGGTTGATCTTCAACTAAAGTGAAACCTCTTCACTATAAGTTGTGTGCATAGGTAATTTCTCAATTAAGCTCAAAAGGGCATTGTTATATTATATCTTGTCGTTTATTTTAATCCCCAATTCATATGAATGGTTTCTAAGATATTCAAGAAATAATGCATCAATCTCCCTTTTTCTCTCATAGGAAATTTCAATCCAATCATTTAAGTGTTCTTCTTTAAGGTATTCTTCATAAGCTTGATCTTCAATGTGTTCATGTGATGATGCTTTCTTATTGTTTATGATGCAATGTTGTTGCTTATTTCTATCCCCAACTCATATGAAGGGTTTCTCTAATATTCAAGGAATAATGCATCAATCTCCCGTTTCCTCTCATAGAAAATTTCAATCCAATCATTTGAGTGTTCTTTTTTAAGGTCTTCTTCATAAGTATGATCTTCAATGTGTTCATGTGACGATGCTTTCTTTTAAATGGGACCACATGACCCTTCATCTGTATCCATAAGATGTGTTTCTTCAACATTATCATCAATATCACATGTTATGGATGCCTCTAAGTATGATACTTCATGTCTATATGGTGTAAGGGATTCACATTCACCATGAAAGAGACTTCATCATATCCATTTATTAAGTCTTCTTGATTAACATTAGGGGGAGGTATTTCATCTATATTCACTTCATTTTATTGATTTCCAAAAGATAAAGTACAAGTTTCTATATTGATTGTCACAAAAGTATCCTCAATACTTTCCAAAGGAGGGCCCTAAGAAAGGAGAAACATTTGAATGAAATCCTCACAAGATGATGTTGACCTAGTAATAATGTCATTTCTCACCCAATATTTTTTTCTTCCATCAAAATAATGAAGGAATAAATTGATCAATATGTCTTCATGGACTACTCCAAGTTTCCACACATATTCCAAAAATGACAAGATGTGTTGTGCAACATGCAAGGGATCATTGTCAAATTTTGAAACATCTAATCTCCATGCTAAAGGTATAGGTTTAGGATATCCAGGAATTTTCTTGAGATCAAATAAAGGAAAATTTTTATGGAGAGGCCAATGTGTCATTTTCAACCAACTTCAACCAAGAGTGGAGTCACCGGGTGAGTTTACTTAACCAGTCTTCAAATTCTACTTACCAAATTTCGTTGAAGCCAAACTTCGTACACCTAGGGAATGGAATTTATCCCTGAAAATGATGCCAAAATGTTGTTGCTCAGACACTCCCTAAGGAAACGTCCAACCTTGCTCAAGGGAAAGCCTAAGGATATAGACATGAAATCTTCCCATTATCACCTCAACGGCCTTGCCTCTGCACTTCTAGGTTACTAGACTAAGGAGGGGATCCCACATGGTCAAGATGAGTCCTATCATTGCTATGATATTGATGAGGAAAAAGGGCTTAGTTTGACTCAATTTGATTTATTTGCAAGGTTTATTCAAGATAATTGAGAAGTCAATTAATAAATGAATGATTGGAAGTTTGGATGTTTTGCAAAAGTGATTCATTAATCATCGAAATGTGCTATTTTCCCACGATCATTCAAATGCAAGTGCTTGTACTACCAAAGATATTATGGGCAAGACAAAAATAAAAAAAATGGCTTCTAGTCAAAAGGTGTGCCTTGTGCTACATCTTTCAAATATGCCCATGGTACAAGAGAGTAATCTTACCAAATGTTGTTTTCAGTGCACCGTAATAGTCTGGTGGTCAAATGTATGGTTTTAGGTTGCATATGGGACCTACGATATACCTGAGGGTAAGTGGAATCAATGTCCATGTTCAGGTGTTGTTTAATGCAATACTACTCGAATGGGTACCAACAAGGGTTACAAGGACTTCCAACAAGGAGAGACAAAATCTCGAGCCTCTTGAACTCTCATGTATCCCTGCATGTAATGCATATAAAGCCCCAGTTTTATATGATTAACGACAACTCCCTGTTTTTATTTATAGACGTCAGAATACATCTCTAGCCTAAAAAAGACTAAGGGTCTTTCCCATCAAAATGTCCATAATCAAGAGATTCACCATAACTTGCATTTTTAACATGAAGTGATCAAAATTAGATAAAAAATTTACATCCATATACCATTCGTCATCGTTAATGTATTTTCATTCATCATATGTAAATTCCAAGTATTCTTTGTAAAGCATAAGATGCAAGGGCCATTCCAAATATTCATTTGTTTTGCATTTGCAAGGACATTTCAAGTATGAATAAATTATCACCAATGAACAAGGGAAACCAATTTCAAACGATGTAGACTATCCAATACTCATGTTGCTAAGTAGTCAATGCATTGCAACCAACCATTATCATAAAAATTGAAATACTAATGACCAAGGTATTGGAATATGATAGTAAATATAAAACTTTTGCAGAGCAATGCGACTATTGATCATGAATAATACATTTAATCCAAATAAAGTGTTCATATTCTATGTTGATTCATTGTTTTTTATTTACCAACAAACATAATTGAAATTGTTCAAGCCCATATTTAAAGAAATGTACCAATTGAATCATATTTCTTAAGTACACTACCATTTCACCTGCTTATATACCAAAAATAACACTTGGAAATTCAAAATGAACAATTCATTTGTAATAAATATTCACAATAAAAAAATAAGGTGGATCATATGGCTACAACCCTAACTGTAATAAAACTCGACTTCCAAACAATGAAGAAATATAGAACATTGCACTTGCATACTTAGCAATCATCAGGGCCAAATAACATGAATGTTCCCTGGATTGATCTCTGGAATTTTTGCGGATTTAAGGCGGTAATTCATTGGTAGTCCAAGATACCTCTTGGAAGATGAATTCAAAGGTCATAATGTTAGAAAAGTGGGTGTGCTTGTTTAACCATAGACAATATAGAAATATTGTCACCAACCATAGACAAAAAGGACACCCCCAGGCACCTTAACCTTGATAGAGAGAATAATTCCGGTAGAAAATCAATAGCCAACCAAGGCTAGCGCAACAAGACAAGATAACCAAATACCAAGTAGAAAGTCCAAGCCAGAAACCAAAATACCAGTTGCAGCAGTTGTAGCTGCAACTCCTCTCCAAACTTGCGCACTACTGGTCTTATGCAATTGTGAGTGAGAGAGTCACAAATGAGCTCTAGCGCCCTCTATTTATACTATTCCATCTTTACTAACTGGGCCAACTTCTCTTCCCGAGGGATAATAACTCAATTTTAATTATTCTATTAGGCTGACTTGTTTTCTAGGGTTATTATCCAAGTCTTTAGGGTTTCTCTTGCTTCCCATAATATTTTAGTCTCGTCAAAGTTTACAAGTGGAGGTTAATACCTCCCACAACTACCATAATATCAACACTCCCTCCTAGCTAGGTAGGTATTAAAGGAAATTCTATTGATTACAAACAAACCATTCAACCGATAGCATCATCATAGCCACACAAGATATCTCATGATCAAATCACGAGCACCATCATCACTATCCAACTAGATATTATCCATGGAAATTAGAACAATGCCATCCAATATAACACAATTGTATCTATTCATAGTAGTATACAACTACTATCCAGTGGTACACAACCACTCTCAGTAGCACACTACTACTAACCAATGGCACACAATCACTATCATTGAATCATATCCACCACAATAACATACAACTACTGTCTAGAGACATACAATCTCTACAAAAATCATATCGTCTAATATTGATATGCATAAACAATATCATGATACAAACTGAGTCATCTGGGCCATTCTTCCACTCACATCTGTGATATCTGGAAGAGTATCCACCCTTAGAAAGTAGAACATCAACCATGAGATATCTGGACTATTCTTCCCAAGCATAGAAGAATAATTGTCCCTGATTTCTGAGCCTGGACCATTCACCTAAATGGGCCATTCCTTCGTCACTAATCATAGTGCAACTTAGAGAGAATCAGTCTGCCTTAGGGAATTCATGTCCCTGATTACTGAACCTGGACCATTCCTCCGGCACTAATCACAATGCAACCTGAAGAGAATGAGTCTGCCCTACGGAATGACTATCCGGACCATTTCCTAAGGAAATGATTGTCCTGCACCAGCCTCTAAAATAGACCATTCTTCAAAATTGCTCAAAATTGTGAACCTAGAAAGAATGACTGCCCGACGAGGCAAACCATACTACTTGACCACTTCTCAGAGTGACTGCCAAGAAGAATGACTGTCCTAGACCATTCCCCCACACTAGCCACAAGGGGAATCACTGTCTATGGTACATCAACAATCAATCGGGCCATTTTCATTACTAAAATGATTTTTTGATCTAGACCATTTTCCGAAGTGGAAAATGCACGTCCGTCAGAAATCTCAAACCACTTTCTGGACTGGAAAGGAACTTGCCCAACCTGGACCATTTTCCAAACTTGAAAATGACTGCCCATGAATCAATAATATATATATATATATATATATATATATATCAGTGCTCCCTCCCAACATGGGGGTCCATCTCTTCCCTTTCAACTAAGGGATTTATCTCCATGAGCCCCATTTTTCCCCTTAAGTACACAAACTTTATCATGGACAATGGTTTTCTCAAGATATCTTCTACATGCTCATTTGTGGAGATATACTAGAGTTTCACTTCTCCTTCTTGGACTTTATCACAAATAAAGTAGTATTTGATCTCAATATGTTTCGATCGGTCATGAAACACTGGGTGTTCTGATAGCCTTATACAGCTTTGATTGTCATAGTATATTATGGTCGAATCTAGTACCTGATCAAATAATCCAGAAATCAACTTCCTCAACCATACTGCTTTGGTACATGCCTCACATGTTGTGATATATTCTTCTTCTGCTGTGCTAAGTGCAACAAAATTCTATTTCCTATTGGCCCATGATATCATAGCAGATCCCAAATTGAAACACATCCCTGAAGTAATCCTTTTGTCTTCTGTACTTCCTGCCCAATCTAAATTTGTGAATCCATGAAGTTGTATATCACTAGATGAGGTGTATCTTAAACCATAGTTTAACATCCAACAAATATATCTTAGAACATGATTTGCAACTATTTAGTGCCCATGTCTAGGTTCCACTTGGAACTAACTTAAAGTGTTTACAACAAAGAAGATATCTGGTCGAGTATTCACTAGATACATTAATGACCCAATCAATTGCCGATATAGGGACGAGTGTACTGGATCAGAATCTAAGTCTCTTGCTTTTGTTATATCCGTGGTCATAGGAGTGGCCATGGATTTGCAATCCATCATTTAAAATTTCTGAATAATCTTCACTGCATACTTTCCTTGTCCAAGGAATATTTCACCATGCTTTTGCCATACTTCTAGTCCCAAACAATAGTACATGAGACCAAGATCTTTCATATCGAACTTAGAAGATAATTATTTCTTACACTGGGTGATGAGAGAATCTACACCTATCAAGAATAATTCATCTACATATAGCAGTAGAATCACAGGTGCATTGTTCACAACCTTGTAGTAGAGATTTAGATCTACATGAATCTTAGAGAAACCAAGTCTTATTAAGTAACTGTCTATTCTGGCATACCAATCTCTTGGAGCTTGCTTGAGTCCATACAGGTATTTCTTTAATCTACAAACATGAGTGTCTTGTAAATGTGTTGAACCTACACAAAATAGATCTAGCTAGAAAATACCACACACATTTGCAGAGAGAATTGGAGAAAGAAGAAGCAAGAGAGAAAGAATGGAAGAATTCTCATTAACGATATTCTATGCTCAAAGAGTGAATACTTTACAATAGATATAGGATACATGAGTAACTAACGAGCCATAGTGGTGGTCTAGATTGATCTGGACACACACCAACAATTACAAGAGTAAATTGCCACCTAGTCTAGTCTCTCAAACAATTACGAGAGTGAACTGCCACATAACTGAGTTAACTAGTCAACTAGTTTTCAGTTAATTGACTAAACAAAGAGTGTGAGTTGGTGATGATCTCAATGTTGCATGGTGACAAAACCAATGCAACATCTAAACTCAACTCAACTAGTCAAACTGAAGTGTCAACTGAAAGAGAATATTCTCCAGGTGGAATATTCTCCCCTAAAATATAGGAGACTAGAGAATGACTAATTATGACTAATAAACAAGGAATAACCTTAGGAAAAATAAATCCTAGGTGTGTGTGAAGTAACTCCAACACCCCCCCTGAACATCACTATGGTGAAAATAAAGAATGGGTCCTTACTATGAGGCCATGTTAGGTACCCAAATACAAAAGATACACTGAACTAAATGAGGAAAGAGGGAAAACCTCATGGGAACAAACCCCCCCCCTCAAATTACAATGCATAAAATAAAAAATGAGAAGGAACAAAAGGAAGTTGTTAAGCAACCATGTCCTTCACTCCAAGAAGACCTCGCAACTGTGCAAGTTTGTGTTCTTTGAAGATTTTGTTGAAGATGTATATGTCTGCACAGATCTGATGAAGTATATGCATCATTGATATTTCCACACATATCCACTTTATCTTCTTGTAATGACTAATATCCAAATAAAGTTTGGATGAAATTTTGAAAACCGTGCGGTTGTTTCCAAAAAAATGTTAAAATTTTGTTGATTTTAAAATGATCATAACTTCACTTTCCGAACTGTGTTTTAGACGATTTTTTTTTTGAAATTGGATATTTTCCCGAGAGGAATTCAAATATC
>ML777333.1:1293847-1358286 GCA_009831015.1 Picea engelmannii | reverse complement strand
CTTCAACCAAGCATGGGAATGAATTTGTCTTCGTGATTGTCGATTGATTCTCTAAGATGACAATTTTGGCACCCTGCAAGAAGAGTATCACATCCAAGGCCACTTCTAAGATCTTGTTTAAACGTGTTTGGGTTCATTCTGGGATCTCATAGACCATTATTTTAGATCAAGACAGTAGGTTCCTAAGTACTTTTTGGTCCATCCAATGGTCATTCATGGAAACTAAGTTTCTTAAATCGACTACCTTCCACCCATAGACTGATGGAAAAATAGTGGTAGTCAACATGATGATTGTTCATATCCTTAGGATGTACAATTCCAAAAATCCATGCACATGTGATGAGAGCCTTCCTTATGTTCAACATAGATACAATAGATTCTTCCAAAACTATATTGGCCACAACAATTTTCAAGTGTGCTTGGGGTTCCAACCATTGCCCCCCATTAACATAACTCTGCCCATTATAGTTGGACATGAAGAGTCCTCCCATGTTTAGACTGAGGTTGATTGAGCAACAAAATTTGTTGAAAGAATCCAACAAAAATTTCATGATATTTTGTAGAAATCCAATGCCAAGTACAAGCAACGCCATGATCAACATCGGGTACCACAAATATTTCAGGTGGGAGATAAGGTATGGTTTCATTTGCAGAAAGAGTGCCTCATAAGACACCATCAAAAAGCTTCTCTCACTTCGATGCAGGCCTTACATCACCACCAAGGTTGTGGGTGAAAATGATTTTGAACTAAGTATTCCTCCTTTCCTTGGATTGCACAATGTATTTAATGTGGAACTTCTTGAACCATATTTTCCACCTCTTGTGGACACTTCAAATGTGGTCGAGCACTTTACCCCTACAAAACTCAATATTGACTACATTGAACAAGAGACAATTTATCAAATCATAGACACCAAGACGAAGGGCACTCGCCAACAAAACATCCAACTCTATCAGATCATCAAAGCATGGTAGATTCTTCACCATGGAATGTGGCTCACCAGGAGTCAGATTCAACAACATTTTCCCCATATGATGGAGGAGATTTATGAAATGGGGACCATTTATTCCTAAGGGGGGAGGACTAATCCAGGTGGATATTGGTGGCCACCCACTTGTTCCACTAATTCAAAATGGTTCCACATCTTGGCAGTTTTTCTATGTTTTTACGAGTCCCAAACTTCTGGGGCTGTTTTGAGGCCCTAAATGATGAGTTTTGGCGTGGGAGGGCCTGGATTGTAGCAGTAGGAAAATTCTAGGCCTAACAGAAAGTGGACTTCTTGGATGTACATTTTAAATGAGGTACCGAGTGCCCCAGACGAAGATCGTTTGCAAAAGTTGCTCTCAGGAAGTTGATGTATCAACTAACCGCATCGGGGCCCACACAAATTTTGTTGTTTCATCTTCTGAGGTTAAGGTTTTGGATTTTTATGGCTTTCTCATTTATGCCTTATGTTAAAATGCATTTTCTGCCTCTTTTTAATCATCTTCTTGCGAATGAGCATAGTCGACACATCTCTTTCTTTAGGGATAAGCTACCACCATCCTAGATAGCTTGTGTGCTTTGCATTTTATAGTCTTTTGTATTCTAGACAACCATTAATAGAATCTGAGTTTAATTGTATTACTGTGTTTCTCACAATATATTTGCGTGTTCCCTTTTTATATATCTTCCTTCATGTCATTCTCAATATAATATGGATCAAGGTATCAATGTTGGGGCATAGTGTGCAGGAGCACCTTGTTGTACCACTCTAGGATTTTGATCCAATCCTTAGGCCAGAGGGGGTGTACCCTCCATTCTCCTAAAGTTTCGATCTAGTCTATCACACTAGAACATTTTTTCCATGAATCTTTGGATAGATTTATTGCATGGGAAGGATGGTGCTTGGTGTTACCTTTCCAATTTAATTAAAGTCAAATAAAAGGGTTGTTGATTTATGATTTCTGGGGGTGACAAAGGAGAAAAACAACAAGGGGATTTAATAGGTTTCATCCATATGAATGATATTCTAAATCATGTGCACCATGATCTAGTTCTTCTTGAATAATAACTTAGATAAAATGAATATATATAAGCTGAGAAGGAGGCTAAACTACTTTCCTAATACATATTCATTAGACAAAAAACCAAATGGGAAAGATAAGCATAGATCTATTAGTTTATTAACACTATGTGAGATATAAAATTAAAGGGAAACCAACATAACTTGCTTGAGATTTATCTTCACTAGTGGCAATGCGCCTCAATCCTGATTACATAATAAACCCAATAGTTCATTTATAAATGGTAGCTCCAGTGTTGGGGACAATTTAATATCATGTTTTAAACAACCATTCATTTATGTAGGTTGGGACTATAAAATCACTATCATGGGCCTCCTTGCATCCATTTACATTGTCTATTACTCAAGTAATTCTTACAGGGTGAAAGAGGATGAAAGAAGAGAAGTAGAAGAAGGATAATGCTATTTTTTTAAAGTAGTGATACTCTAGGCATATTTTTAGTTTCTGATAGCCTCTTTCCTTTATTTTTCCCATTTTTTTTGTTTATTTGAACCTCTAATGAACTCCCATGTAAATGATAAAAACATGTCTCTTATAGACTACTAAGAGAAAAATGACCCCAAAATTAGGTTAGAAAGATATCTCTTGGAAACCAATGAGAACCCTCCACTTTGTCACTACCTCTGTTAATTGATTCCTTCTTAAATTGGGATTTTTTTTTTTTTTTTTTGGGGGGGGGGGGGNTGGGGGGGAACCATTATGTCAATTCCACAACATTAGGGGCACATGTGCAAAGTGTAAAAAAAATTGGTTGTTTACTATTTCAATTGCTTTCTTTTTTTGAGACTACTTCTCCTTTTAGCTTTAGGAAGGTGGATTTGCTTTAGATGAAGCTACCACTGGTGGATGAGAGGGTTCTTGTTGCCTAGGTAGTCTTTGAAATAATTTTCCAACTCTACTTTGTTTGTGTAATCAAATGGACCTAAGGAGGCGATAAAACTAGTGTGTTTGAATTGTGAACATGAACACCGATGAGCTTTTCCATTGCAACTCTTTAGTAGAGATTTATCAGTTTTGGAGTGAAATTTGACCTTAAACACCCCTTTATACTGATCATAAATATCTTCACTTATTACAATTCCATCATCTTAACAGACATATTATTTCCATTCAATATTTATTATGATAGAGAGGACCATATGCTTGTTTGGATTAAATAACATTTATATCAGTGAAAACCACTTTGTTATGAAAAGTGGTTTGTAGAGGGAAGGATCATGGTTTTAGAAACCATATTTCAACCTCCATAATCCATGTTCTTATACCACATGTTTTGGTGGTTTTAAATTGCAAAGGCATGCCTCCTTGGTAAATAAATACATGTCCACCCTCCATAATTTCTCTGGATTGCAAATCGTCAATCTACCACCACCGTTGCATTTGCTTGGAAATTTGAAATTCTTGAAAGGGTAGTTGGGGTTGATTAGTAAATGGGGCCAATCAATTGAAAGGATAATAATACAACTATTAAAGGTGTAAAAATCATTTTTATTCATAAATAGAGCCTTATTAATGAATCAGGGGAATAAAATATCTTTGAATGATACAAAAATGGCCTAATCAAAATATTAGGGATGGGAAAATTAAGCAAAGAAAAGATAAGGGAAGAAGGGATTGATTAAAAAATCCATCCCAAAATTTTGAAAAGTCGCAATGGTAAAGAAGATGAAAAGATTTATGATTTATTGATTAGGCTCGATCAGTGAATCGAGAACAAAGAAGGATTAAAATGGGAAAAAGTGTCCAGATCAATAGGTTGGGCCCAATTCAAATATCGACTTTACAATTAAAAAAAACAAGTAAAATGATGCACGATTTGAGAACTAGGGGTAGAAAAGTTATAAAAAAATGGGTCCTTCAATAAATGCCAAGCTTCCAAACATTTACAAAGGATTAAACAAATAGAGAAATTAGTGAAGTCTAACAAACCTTGAGTATTGAAAACTTCAAGGATAAGGCTTGAATTTTAATGCAATTTACCATAAAAACTAAAATACAAACCAAAAACTCAAGGCAATGGATAAAGGAGGGGTCCCCAAGTTTTGTGAAGTTGGGAAAGTTGTTGAGGGATCAACAAGGTGACAATAGGATATCCATAGGGAATCAATTTTAGTAGTCTAATTTTCTATATGATCTTTGAACTACAGATTCCAGGTTTGCAACTCCTCTAGGTAATGGTATCGATTATTCAACTTAGATAATATCTCTTTGTCAAAATTCCTCACAAGTACTATCGGTTCGATTAGTTACAAATTTCTCAAATCCACTATGTATTGGGTTTATATCTCTTCCCCTTCTTTCGAATTCACACATGCATATGCCTATGGTGGGATCTTGAAAGATTCTACATTCTCCTAAAATTTCCTACCGATTATACTGTAGATCCTTTTGCAAAATACTGAATACAAAATAGACTCCTAAGCATATATTACAAAATTGCAATCAAATTGTAGACTCCTTCAAGTATGGGTTGAGGGATTATGTGGAATACAATTAGCTCATTCTGTGTTCTCAAGCGTGTATTTGTGGATGAGATCACATATACAATACTCATTGATCACAACTTCTTGACCTACCTCATCCATTATTGTTGACCACTTTTTGACCCGATAGGTGACTAGTTTCTTGAATCTTTGTTCATTGATCTCCTTTTCCATTGCAAAATATTTCTCTGCAGGATGTACCTATGTCTTGGTTGATATTAAAGTTCAATGTTGTAAGGAGGTACTTGGAATTTGTTCTTGCACTTCTTCAATGGTTACTACCACATATATTTCTTCTAATAAGTTGTAATGCACCCAGGGAGGACAATATGGAGTACTTAAGGAGATACCCAAGGGGATAATGAATATAATGTGGCAATAATCATGGAATAGGACCACATGGTGGTTGATGGGTAATAAATAGGCCCACTAGGTAGGTAAGATGAAACATTATAATAATAAGGGGTAGTTGGCATAGACCCATAATAATACTCATAAGAAAGTATATATACACATGGATATCATTGTATTGAATATGTTGGATGTTGGATATATTGTATTGTAGAAATCATGGCTTGTGGAGTGATTCCTTCCATCATGAGTAACTAATGGTGTTACCCTATATTAAGGGTTCTTCTATATATATTTTTGTTATTTATCATGTGAATTTTTTGGTATTTATAAAGTTCATGGTTTATTTCTCAAGATAAGGTTTTATATTTTATATTTTATATATCAAGGTTCACTACAAGTGGTATTAGAGCTCTTTCTTGGGCATTAAGTAGAAGATTTTTTTTTTCTTTTTGTATATTTTTCAAGGGAAAAAGAGAACGAGAACATTTAGATCGATTTATAAAACATTTTTTGTAGGATCTAAAGAAACTGATTATAGATCTGAGTTTCTCTAAAAAAAAATACCCAAGTTAAAAAAATCATCCAAATTGGAGTCTAGGAAGTGGAGTTATTGTTGATTTAAAATGTGTTGTTTTAGGGGTTTTTTTGTGACGACCATGTAGATTGAAAACCAAATATATTTTGATAAAGTGCCTATATTTTAGTCAAATTGGTGTCAATAGATGCAAAGTGGTCGTGGAATTTCATAATTATGGTCATAATATCCAATCAAAGAAATAACACAAAAGTTATGATCATTTTAAATTAGCCACCTCAAACCCTAGTGACTTAAAGGAGCGCCATTGAAAAGTAAGTTATTTGTTCCAAACCTGTTGGCACCAGGCCAAAGTGGAAAGAAGGACGATCGTGGAAAAGAAAGCGTGCAGAAATGGAAGTAACAACTGGAGAAAGAACAACACGCGTGCATGCAAGAAAGCGTGCACAAGGAAAGCGACAGCTGGAGGAAGAATAACATGCGTGCATGGGAGGAAGACCTAACGTTGGTAGGGTTAGGGTTTTGGTAATTTTCGGTAAGAAGGCTGAAGAGCCCAAAATGTATAAATATAGATATGCAGGTATCATATAGAGGTTGGTTGATTGAGTTTTATATATTAGGTTGGCGTTTTTACAATAAGTTTACTATTTTGTAAGGTTCGGGTTCTTATAACATTCCATTAGAGTAATACATGAATGAAGGCATTATGAAATACTGTTATGTACCATTTTTGTAAGATGTTGAGCTAGAACGAAGGAGAGAAGGTAGACCCGAGGATTAGTTTGCAGGATGTAGAGTCTGGTGCGATCTATTTCGCCTCATATAGATCTTACCCATAAGAGGGGAATTGTAAGTGTGTGATGCCAGAAATGAAGAACTGCCATAATAAAAGAGCCAAGAGACAAATCTTTGTGGATGTAGCCCAGGAGGGGGGTGAACCACGGTAATAACTGTGTAATGTAATGAATGTATGCATCTCTTTACTTTCTTTTAGCAGTTATTGTTATACTTAATAAATGAGTTAATACATTGTTATGGAACACGAATATGCTGCTCGAGAAGTAACCTGAGTAATGGAAATATGTACCCATGAGGGATAGGTAGATTACCTTCATAGTTCTTAGTGCATGGCTCTAGTTAACAAGCCCCTATCTCATACTCAATCCTAGGCTGTAAACACTTGAGTCTTACAACCACCCATTTAAAGTTATTTCGGGTGAGACTGCGCAGTGCATTCTGTGTACTCTGTTGCCTTCTGGTTTACCAGGCGGGGCGATAGTTTTAGAGGCTTTGTTGGTAACTTGAAAGATATGAAACTTGGGTCAACAAATCAGATAGTAGAAGAGAGTAGTTAAAGACCAACAAATGGTTCCATTGTCATGTTATGAGGAACAAGAGAGGACTGCGTAGATGATATAGAGTGCATGAGAAAAGAATGAGTGAAACAAGAAGACCAATGAGCCACTAGAAGGGAATGTTGATACCTTGGAACCCCACGAAAGTAGAAATCGAAGGATGGTTGAGAACCAAAGAGCTAGAGTTTTCCCAGAAAGACAATAGAAACCCTAGCATCACACCTCACAAATATTTGGATAAATACGTGTTTACGAATTTACACAAAGTCTTTTTATGTGATATTACCGACCTACTGCAGGAGTGGATACTAAGGTTGAAATATAACCACGTGACGAACCGGATTCGAAAACTAGATTGGACCCTATTACATGTTGAGCAGTTACAGTAGGTGAACAACAAATTCACCCGTGCAATTGACTTTTGGCTTGATAGTATTGTGGCAGGCTTCATCATAGAGTTTGCAGTCGACACCGCAAAGTCATACAGTGTAGCAGAGCAACAATTTCTATGCGGACCTCAAGGAAGGTACATTTGATCACTGTATACTTCTATTAAAATAATGCTATATAAAAAAGGTGTAATGACAATGGAATTAGATAGCTAGACTTCCCTGCGTGCATGGAGGAAGGGGGGGAAGCACTGACAGAGAGAGGATAAATAGAAGAAGGTGAGGATAAAGGAAAGAAGGAGGAGGAACTCTTGGACCCAATCTTGATGGATGACAACCAACTTAAGTGGATCTTGGCGTCATCAGGAATGACGCGTAGTGGAGTACCCTACCAATATAAGGTGAATACCAAGAAGAGAGTCGTAGCCGCGAGGGAAGGCTTGGCGAACGATGAGGAAGAGGTAGAGGATCTCCAGGCTGTGGAGAAGATTGAGGAAATCCTACGCGCAACTAATGAGAGGAAAATAAGAGGCCCAAGAATGGGAGGAGAAGGAAACCATACTATTCATATTAATGTTAGTGTGGAACCCATAAACCCATGTGCGACTAATACACCAAAGAGAACACCACCATTTAGACAACTGAAGTTAGGAGGAAGTTCGACAGCAAGAAGTACATCTACCATAGGAGAAAAAACTGGAGGAGCCAGTTCATGCAGTATTAGTCAAGTATCTACACTGCATGATGGAGGTAGCAATTCAGTATTTAGAATGGCAGGACACAATCCCATTATTAGATTACTAGAATTTTGAGGAGAAGCAACAAAATATCCTGAGAAGCACTTGTTCATTTGTGCAAAGATCTGGGAGGCAAAAAAGATCGCTGATGAAGATACCAAAATCACGCAGTTAGCGATCACACTAAGAGACCACGAACTAGACTGGTACATGAGTCTAGACACAAACAGTGCCCCTGGGACAACGAGGACACTGGTAGACATTAAGAAGCTATTGATTAATGAGTTCCAGAAGCTGAGCTCAGAGGATCAGTACATGAATTAGATGATCGAGATAAGATAGAAACCAGGAGAATCTGTATGGGAGATTTATCATAGATTCAAGCGACTAAAGGGGAAGTTAAAATACCTTATGACCGAGATGCAACACCGACACCTGTTTGTCAACTCACTACTCCCACATCTAAAATATCCCTTACGATAGCAAAAGTTTCAAACGCAGGAAGAGGCTTTGCAGGCAGCCTTGCAACTGGATGAGAACCAGTACCAGTAGACGGACCCAACTATTGAGGAATTGAAGGAGGAATTGAATAATATAACATTTCAGTTGAGCTAGAATAAGAACAAGGACAAACAAGAAGTCGTTTGGTGCACCACATGCAGAACAAAAGGACACCACAAGAATGAATTCCCAACATTCACACAGTATGTGGAAATAGGTATGCCAAACCCACTACCACATGGAGTATTATGGTGCGAAATATGCAAGAAATCGGGTCATGACCCTTACCACTGCATGATGATGCATAAATACCATACAATTCCAAAGAATTCATATTGCACCTTTTGTAAGTTAGTGGGCTACAACGACAAAGATTGTAGAACTATAGAGTTGATGTGGGAAAGAACATTAGATGCATATATAGTACAGGATGAAATGATGAATGGGCAAGTAGCGCCCTAGTTCAACCAAGCTCCGGCCCCATACAACACTGTGCAATAATAATATAATACTGCGCAACAACCCTACAATAACATGAAACCACAGTACAACCCGACACAACCCCAGTATAATATCGCGCAGTATAATCAGGCAGCACAGTATAATGCACTGAGAGTTGACCGAGTAGGATACCGAGGAGGAGTACAAGCCAGAGGAGGCTTCGGACGTGGTAGAGGACCAATCACATGTCACAATTGTCAGAAACCAGGACATTACTCATGAGAATTCCCACTGCTGCCAGTGACTTGTATGTATTGTCGCACATCGAACCACGATAGAGAGGAATGTCTGACACTACTAGTGAAGATTCAGGAAAAGAGGAACCAAAACAATCATAATGTTCAGTGGATTTCAACCAAAGCAAGGGACGATAGACGAAACATCAACGTAGTCACTCGTGGAGGAATGAAAACAGGAAGTGATGCAGTTCGCCAGGAACCAACACAAAACCAATGGATAAAGAAGAACACTGACCCCAAGAAGCAGTTCAACACGCTTAAAGAAAATGAGACTTTTAGGGAAGCCAGACAAGAATTTCATAAGGAGGACACAACGTTGACTTCAACTGTGCAGCCAGTCAAGGAAGTCTTAGAATATGAGATGCCACCATCGTTGGATGATACCAATGGAATGCAACCCAAGGGACAAGTAAGTACAATCAAAAGGTTTTTGCAATCATGTGTAAAAGTATTAAGTGATCTTTCATCTGTGAAAATATTGCAAAACATACTAGAGAAATGTAGCAGCGAGACAGAAGAAAATCTAGAACCAAAAATCGTCAATCACCTACACACCCGAAGAAGAACAAGTAGGGAATTTAGACTAAATGATAACATTGGGGATTTCAATATGGGAGACATTATACTAGACCTAGGATTCGAAGTGAATGTGCTACCCAAGAAGACCTGGATATGCATGGTTGGGATACTCAAATGTCCAATTAAAACTAGAAAACCAGCATAGAGTCCTACCAATAGGTAGACTGAAAGGAGTAACAATAGATCTTGATGGAGTGTGCACTAAAGCAGACTTTGAAGTCATCAAAATAGCAGATGGCACAACACCGTACCCTACACTACTCGGTCTGGATTGGGTGTTTGACAACCAAGCCATAATTAACTTGAAAACAAGGAAAATGACATTTGAATCTAGAGATTACAGGGTCATAGCACCACTAGATCCATCAGAAGGGGAGAGGTTAGTAGAACTCACTTGCCTGAACTTAGAGGAGATCGTCTAGTTGTACATAACAAATGTGCGCAATGAGGATTATGTAAACCCAATTGTAGATGGGGTACTCAGTTGGAGGAGCATTACTTCATGTGCAATAGACTCAGACACTGAGTTATAAAATTGGCAGCAGAGACTACACGAAGTATCCACGAGAAGATGTGGAAGAATAGACCGTGCAGTACGGTGGATAGGCATAGAAAACAGAGAACCACCCAGTTTACATGGACTAAATGATTTGGAAACATTCTTGACATAATATGAAGATGAAGTATTAGAGAATCAGAGGCTACGAGCACTAGATTTAGCACTCAAGGCCAGACCCGCAAGATGGTGGGGCGCACACAAGGAGACTATCACAGACTGGTATCAATGTAAGAGATTACTGCACATATGGTTCGAAAAAGAACATCTAGATAGCAAACAAAAAAAATATGAAGGACTAGGGACACCAACAAAACACTTGGAGGAGTGAAAAACGTTGTGGAGAATGACACCACCAGAGGAATGGCCTCACCAGTTCATTCACACTTGATCTGGATTATTTTCGGCACGAAATGAGATCGGAGATATAATAAAGAAATGCACAAAGATATCACATATATTCAATAAAATAACATAAATGTATCAGAGATGCAACCATAAACACAGATATATAGTAATACACGGTTTCTATTAATGAAAGAAATGTACAGAGACTATAAAAATACAGAGTGAAAGACTCACTAGAATGGTGGCAGCTTATCTCTGAGAAGAGATGTGACGGCTACTCGCATTCGCAAGAAGATGATCACCATGAGGCTATGAAGGAATTTTTACAATAAATAGGAATGCCCAAAACCCTAGACATCCAAAAACCTAACCCTAGGAGATGAAGCGCCAAAAGTCATGTGGGCCCCGTTTGGGTAAGTTAGTACATTAACTTCCTGGGGTCGTAACTTTTGCATACGATCTCCGTTTTAGGTGTATGATAGCCCGTTGGAAAGGTATCATCGATGAGATTCATTTTAGCTTCAATATTGAAGGAACTTAAATATTTCAAACCTGTTTTCCCAAAAAACATCATTTAAGGCCTCAAAATGGCCCCGGAAGTTAAAACTTGCTAAAAATAGTAAATTACCAAAATTGTCAGAAAATTGTTTTGAGCCAGTCGGACAAGGTGGGTGGCCACCGATATTCACCTAGATCAATCCTACCTCCTTAGGAAGCAATGGTATCCATTGTGTTGAGTTCCCGGGGGAGAGGGAAAAGCGTTTGTTGAATCTGTATCTTGGTGAGTTGCTTGTCTTGTTGGAGATGTCGCGCTGCTTAGTTTGTGGAAGTCTGTCACGAACCTGTTGAGGTTGAGGCTATTCAACAAGTCAAGATACATGAGAGGATAGTGTGCAGGAGGAATCTTTGCGCTTTGCTGCAACCTTGTCGACCTGCTTCTGTTGGATAGAAGGTGCTTGGGGCAAGGCTATAGTGGTTGCAGTGTCCTTTTGTTCTCCTTTTAATAGATTGTGAAGAAGCTGAATTTTGTAGTATGAGATACTACCTTGCGACACTTTTTAGGTGGAACAGTAGTCAGAACTACCTCTGGTATTCTGTAGAGATGACCCCCCAAAGTAAAAATGACACTATGGGGTCGAGACTCATAAACATCATGGCGCTTCCACATATATGGCTGGCCCAAGAGAACATCACAGACATCCAGTGGGGAAACATCACATAATACCTCATCCTTGAAGGGCTGGATGCCGTATGACAATCGACATTTATGGCTGACACGGAGATCTCATCCTTCGCGAAGCCACCCAATGTTGTATGGATGCGGGTGTGGTGTTGTCAACAATCCCAACTATTTAAGGACCTCTGCTGAGATGAGGTTCTTCTGGCTTCCGCTATCAACAATAAAATGCACCGGGGTCTCCTTCACCTACATCTGTGAATGAAAAAGGTGCTCCCCCTCTTCAGGATATGTTGGTTCTTCTGGTTGAATTGCTGCAGTCACGACAATAGTAGTGGGGTCCGTGTCAATGATCTATCCTTTACCATTATTTTTAGAATCAGATTCTGAATCAAGGTTCAGTTCTTTGTCTTTGATCTTGGCCACCAATGACTGTTTTGAGCGACATTCATCAGTGTTGTGCCAGGGGATTTTGTGGAACTCACACCATTTTTCGGTGTCCTTCTTTGTCTTCCCGTGACCCTTCTTTTCCTATGTCTTGGACTGGTTTTCAGGAGACTGTTTGTTAGGGCCATCTTTGTCATACTTTGGTTGTTGCGGATTTGCAGACCCGAACTCCCATTTGTTTTGGTGCTTAAATTTCTACTCAATTTTAACAACATATCGATAAGAAACACCAAGTGATGAGATGTCTAGAAAATCCATTTTGGTCTAGATGTATTTGTGTAGAGCCCCACGGTATTTCAGAACCAAATTTCGCTCAGATTATTTGACACTCAGCTTGGTTCGCAAGGTATGGAAGGTATTGGTGAACTCCGGAACTGCTTGGCCCCTCTCTTGCCACAGTGTGGTCCATCTCATGTACTGGTCCTCATAGTTTCCAACAGGGTAATACTGTTCCTTTACCACATCCACAAAAAAATCTCAAGTGGGATCGACCCCATATATTCCAAACTCCTCTGCAAAACTTTTCTCCCAGTAAGTTTCCCACCAATGTTTGACATGAGGGAGAGCTTCAAGGAGTGCGAAGGTGATCTTTTCTTTGTCGGAAAAATTGTGAACAGAGAAATAACCTTCTAGCAGAGTTAACCATTTTTCTAGGGCTTCTGCATCTATCTGTCCCTCAAATATAGGAATATCAAAATTAACTTGTACCTTGAAAGGCGAGGTGCCTCCAAAGTGGCCAATTGATGAAGATGCACCTAATGCTATCGGCAGACATTTAAGGATGTGGGAAAAATTCTCCATCATTTCATCCCTCTGTTGCGTGAGAGCTTGCTCAAGTAAGAGATTGATATGATCGTCTACTGTGTCGTTTTTCTTTTCTTCCGCCATTGAGGGTTTTGTTGGGTGTGCAAGAGCGAGCGTCTTCAAGAGAGAGAAGATCAAGACCCAACTTTCTATACTTGGACCTCATCGGGGACATGCACTGAAAAAATGATCAAGAGCAGCTTGCTCTGATACCACTGATCCAGATTATTTTCGGCATGAAATGAGATCGGAGATATAATAAAGAAATGCACAGAGATATCACAGATATTCAATAACATAACATAAATGTATTAGAGATGCAACCATAAACACAGATATACAATAATACACAGTTTCTATTAATGAAAGAAATGTACAGAGACTGTAAAAATACAGAGTGAAAGATTCGTTATAATGGTGGCAACTTATCTCTGAGAAGAGATGTGAAGGCTATTCGCATTCGCAAGAAGATGATTAACATGAGGCTCTGAAGACCTTTTTACAATAAATAGGAATTACCAAAACCCTAGACATCCAAAAACCTAACCCTAGGAGATGAAGCGCCAAAAGTCATGTGGGCCCCGTTTGGGTAAGTTAGTACATTAACTTCCCGGGGTCGTAACTTTTGCATACGATCTCCGTTTTAGGTGTATGATAGCCCGTTGGAAAGGTATCATAGAGGAGATTCATTTTAGCTGAAATATTGAAGGAACTTACATATTTCAAACCTATTTTCCCAAAAAACATCATTTAAGGCCTCAAAATGGCCCCGGAAGTTAAAACCTGCTAAAAATAGTAAATTACCAAAATTGTCAGAAAATTGTTTTGAGCCAGTCGGACAAGGTGGGTGGCCATCGATATTAACCTAGATCAATCTTACCTCCTTAGGAAGCAATGGTCTCCATTGAGTTGAGTTCTYGGGGGAGAGGGAAAAGCGTTTGCTAAATCTGTATCTTGGTGAGTTGCTTGTCTTGTTGGAGATGTCGCSCTACTCAGTTTGTGGAAGTCTATCACGAACCTGTTGAGGTTGAGGCTATTCAACAAGTCAAGATACATGAGAGGACGGTGTGCAGGAGGAATCTTTGCGCTTTGTTGCAACCTTGTCGACCTGCTTCTGTTGGATAGAAGGTGCTTGGGGCAAGGCTATAGTGGTTGCAGTGTCCTTTTGTTCTCCTTTTAATAGATTGTGAAGAAGCTGAATTTTGTAGTATGAGATACTACCTTGCGACACTTTTTAGGTGGAACAATAGTCAGAACTACCTCTGGTATTCTGTAGAGATGAMCCCCCAAAGTAAAAATGACACTACGGGGTCAAGACTCATAAACATCATGGCACTTCCACATATATGGCTGGCCCAAGAGAACATCACAGACATCCAGTGGGGAAACATCACATAATACCTCATCCTTGAAGGGTTGGATTCCGTATGACAATCGACATTTCTAGCTGACACAGAGATCTCGTCCTTCGCGAAGCCACCTAATGTTATATGGATGCGGGTGTGGTGTTGTCAACAATCCCAACTGTTTAAGGACCTCTGCTGAGATGAGGTTCTTCTGGCTTCCGCTATCAACAATAAAATGCACCGGGTCCCCTTCACCCACATCTGTGAATGAAAAAGGTGCTCCCCCTCTTCAGGATCTGTTGGTTCTTCTGGTTGAATTGTTGCAGTCACGACAATAGTAGTGGGGTCCACGTCAATGATCTATCCTTTACCATTATTTTTAGAATCAGATTATGAATCAAGGTTCAGTTCTTTGTCTTTGATCTCGGCCACCAATGACTGTTTTGAGCGACATTCATCAGTGTTGTGCCAGGGGATTTTGTGGAACTCACACCATTTTCCGGTGTCCTTCTTTGTCTTCCCGTGACCCTTATTTTCCTATGTCTTAGACTGGTTTTCAGGAGACTGTTTGTTAGGGCCATCTTTGTCATACTTTGGTTGTTGCGGATTTGCAGACCTGAACTCCCGTTTGTTTTGGTGCTTAAATTTCTGCTCAATTTTTACAACATATCGATAAGCAACACCAAGTGATGAGATGTCTAGAAAATCCATTTTGGTCTAGATGTATCTGTGTAGAGCCCCACAGTATTTCAGAACCAAATGTCGCTCGAAGTATTTGATACCCAGCTTGGTGCGCAAGGTATGGAAGGTATTGGTGAACTCCGGAACTGCTTGGCCCCTCTCTTGCCACAGTGTGGTCCATCTCATGTACTGGTCCTCATAGTTGCCAACAAGGTAATATTGTTCCTTTACCGCATCCACAAAAAAATCTCAAGTGGGATCGACCCCATATATTCCAGACTCCTCTGCGAAACTTTTCTCCCAGTAAGTTTCCCACCAATGTTTGACATGAGGAAGAGCTTTAAGGAGTGTGAAGGTGATCTTTTCTTTGTCGGAAAAATTGTGAACAAAGAAATAACCTTCTAGCAGAGTTAACCATTTTTCTAGGGCTTCTGGATCTATCTATCCCTCAAATATAGGAATATCAAAATTAACTTGTACCTTGAAAGGCGAGGTGCCTCCAAAGTGGCCAATTGATGAAGATGCACCTAATTCTATCAGTAGGCATTTAAGGATGTGGGAAAAATTCTCCATCATTTTGTCCCTCTGTCGCGTGAGAGCTTGCTCAAGCAAGAGATTGATAGGATCGTCTACTCTGTCGTTTTTCTTTTCTTCCGCCATTGAGGGTTTCTTGGGTGTGCAAGAGCGAGTGTCTTCAAGAGAGACAAGATCGAGACCCAACTTTATATACTTGGACCTCATCGGGGACATGCACTGAAAAAACGATCAAGAGCAGCCTGCTCTGATACCACTGATCCAGATTATTTTCGGCATGAAATGAGATTGGAGATATAATAAAGAAATGCACAGAGATATCACATATATTCAATAACATAATAGAAATGTATCAGAGATGCAACCATAAACACAGATATACAGTAATACACAGTTTCTATTAATGAAAGAAATGTACAGAGACTGTAAAAATACAGAGTGAAAGACTCGCTATATTGGTGGCAGCTTATCTCTGAGAAGAGATGTGACAGCTACTCGCATTCGCAAGAAGATGATTACCATGAGGCTCTGAAGGCATTTTTAAAATAAATATGAATTACCAAAACCCTAGACATCCAAAAACCTAACCATAGGAGATGAAGCGCCAAAAGTCATGTGGGCCCCGTTTGGGTAAGTTAGTTCATTAACTTCCCGGGGTCATAACTTTTGCATACGATCTCTGTTTTAGGCGTATGATAGCCCGTTGGAAAGGTATCATCAAGGAGATTCATTTTAGCCATAATATAGAAGGAGCTTACATATTTCAAACCTATTTTCCCAAAAAAAAATCATTTAAGGCCTCAAAATGGCCCCGGAAGTTAAAACTTGCTAAAAATAGTAAATTACCAAAATTGCCAGAAAACTATTTTGAGCCAGTTGGACAAGGTGGGTGGCCACCGATATCCACCTGGATCAACACTTTAGAGGGAATATCATTGAATTAATATACAAACCAAGAATTGCGCAAAGGAACTACAACATGGACGACATTGCAACAAAACTTTACCGTCACTTTCTCATTCGAGCATGAGAACCCCAACATAGATGCGACCCTGAAACAGATCAGATGAATCATATTCATTGAAGAACCCGAAATAGAACTTATTATAGAAGAGCAGCAGCAGAATAAGAAGACAGTCAAGGAATTGCTGTCATGTTACCATGTACAGGAGGAAGCACCAGACGAAGATGACCTGCGCGATATTCAGATTGAAGAAGTCGAAGGCGAAAGAGATGTGGAAGGACCACCCATAGAATCAGAATTCATTTCCGCACCAATCAAGATAAATAAGGTTAACATCGGAACCGCCAAGCAGCCCAAAATAGCCAGCATTGGATATTACTAGGATGAGCAGACCTTAGAAAGCATCACAAAATTGTTGTGTGAATATAGCAACCTTTTTCCCACAACATTTACAGAGATGAAGGGTATAGCCGAAGAATTAGGAGAAATGAAGATAACACTCAGATCCGACGCGAGACCTATTAAACAATGACCTTATAGACTGAAACCCATATATAAACAGAAAGTTAAAGATGAGATCGATACGATGCTCGAAGCCGACATCATTGAACCAGTTGAGGAATCAGAATGGATAAGCCCGATTGTAGTATAGGACAAGAGACAAGGAAGAGGGATCAGGATATGTGTCGACTTGAGGAAGTTGAATGATGCATGCCTACACGACCCATTCCCTACACCATTTATGGATGAAGTGTTAGAGAATGCGGGGGGACATGAAGCTTACTCATTCACTGATGGATTCTCATGCCACCATCAGATTAAGATAGCATAGGAGGATAGACACAAGACCACGTTCGCAACAAAATGGGGATATTATCAGTACATAGTCATGCCGTTTGGACTAAAGAATGCACCTGCCATATTCTCCAGAGTGGTCATCGCAGCATTTAAGGAATTCATCCATCAGTTTCTCGAAGTATACCTAGATGATTGGACAGTTTATAGTCTGTTGAAACACCATGTGGAAGTGTTATGACTAATGTTGGAACGATGCATATAGTGCCATATATCACTAAATATCAAGAAATGCATATTTGGAACACCGTTTGGGATACTATTGGGCCACATAGTATGCAAACAAGGCTTACTAGTGGATCCGACAAAGATCACAGTCATTGTGAACTTACCAACACCAAAAACAGTTTGTCAATTAAGAGAAATGTTAGGACACACCAGATACTACAGGAAATTCATCAAAGGATATACACAGATCACAACACCTATGGAAAAGATGTTAAGGAAGGATACAAAGTATCAATGGAACGATGAGTGCCAACACGCTCTGAATACATTAAAGGAAAATATGGTTACTGCACCAATATTAGTATTTCCAGACCGGGAAAAGACATTCCATGTGCATGTAGATGCATCAGCGATAGCACTTGGAGCTATCTTAGCACAACCATGAGCAGAAGATTTGGATCAATCGATAGCGTTCGCAAGCAGAAAACTATCATACTCAAAACATAATTATAACACAATGGAAAGAGAAAGCCTAGCTATGGTTTACGCACTGTAGAAGTTCAAACATTACCTATTGGGAAAACATTTTAAGATGTTTACAGATCACTCAACCCTGAAGTGTCGCACATTTTTAGGGAGAAGGGGTTCTCAGAATAGGTGGCACAGGGTTGTAAGAATAGGTGGTTGGGCTCGTACCAACCCAGACAGTTGGAGTCTCTATCGTCTCAGGGCTCTAGGTCACGACCATCTCATTCCCTTCTTGCATCTCTCCAAGAAACTGGCTGCCAAGGGCCTCATTGTTACCTTCATCATCACTTTCCATCACATCTCTTCTCTACTGAATAAGGCTAATGTCGTGCAGGAGAGTGGGCTAGACATCCACTTGGTTTCCCTGTTTCATGTCTTGTTATTTCCCTAGTTTTTTCCCATTTCATGTCTAGTTATTTCCCTGCTTCCTATGCTGCTACCAATATCGAAAGTTATGTTGTCGATGGGTTCACCGGTCTCGCCTGGCTATGATCCACCATAATATTCCATAGGATTTTCCCTCCTCATCCCCTTTGATTCATTCTACCATCGTATATCAATCTTCCATAGGTAGCAGATTCTCTTACTTTCAACTCACCTGCACAAATATTCGGCTCATAAATCACTCAAAAGGAATGCAAATGGGTCAAAAAGGTATCATACTATACACATCAGGGGAACGTTTAGGAAGGAAGCACCAAGGCGGTCATTGGTGGTATTTATGAACATGAGGAGGAGACTATCCGTTGTCTTCCTGTAAGTATTCTACCTTTTTCGAGTTTTTATAATCTTAGATTGTGAATGCTTTTCACTCTATGTTTAGGAATTGAAGTTGATCTTATTTATGCATTAGCTCAAGCAGGTTTGGCGATCATTAAGATGTTGCTTCAATGCACTTTGCAGTTGGTGAGTGCTTACTTTCTTTCATATATTCCGATCACACTCAATTGATATTCTTGAGATGCAAGTTGTTATCATAAATTAAAAATAATTAATTGATTACACAAAAATGTTAGATTGTAACCAAATCCTATTTTTTTCTCCAGGTTCAAGAAAAGAAGAGATAAATCTTCAGAGAAAAGTAAGGCAGGTGCAAGAGCTATGAAGAGGCATCTCACATGATCACATGCTTACCGGAATACTATAACACATATTCTTCATATTTCATATCATCTATAAATAGGAGATGGTACACAAAACATCTTCAGTGATACCACTAAGAGAGGTGCAAACACTATTTCAAGTTAGTCATGTTTCCGGTATTAAGAATTTATGTGATTTAAAGATTGTGAGGTATCCTTATCACATTCAAATTTTTTGCATCTGCGGGAGATGTTGAGGAACACTTGCACGTCCTAGAGGAACTTTTTCCTAATGGAAAGGCCTCTAATTTGGAGATTTCCTTGCTTTAACTACAATTCTTCTAAGATGACTACGACACACGAATGAAAAAATAGATGTTCCGAAATTTCTTGTGAAAAACCATATTTGCAAAAGCAAGAATTTCTTATTTTCATGAAGCCTTATTATCAATCACCTATATAACTAAGGTTGCCTCTTGTACTAGAACTACTAAAGCCTGGGCGGGGCCTACTTGTTGAGGATCGTTGTTTTGTCATGAATCTCTAAAATTCGTGACACTAAGTAGTGGTTGTTTACTTCTGCAGTGACATGAATTAAATATTGACAATCATAGACAATGGAATGGGCTCATACATTCAGCCGTGACATAACTATGAAAGCTAAGGCTTTGACCTTTCCATCTTATGACCTTTTTTCAACAAAAATAATTTAATTTCAAAAACAAAAACATCAATAAAAACTAAATAATTTTGATAAAATCTTATTCAGAGTTGGATCTCTGAGCTTGTACATAAAATAAAGGACACATGTCTAGTTTGGCTGAAGTCGCAGTATATTTCTGCTAACCCCCTTTGTGCCTTCTACAGGTTCTGATTGTGTTTCTCGATCCAACCCTGGAGCATGGTTGATTTTGCGACCAGACTCTTCTGGTGTTGATACCTATCAGCCACGGGGTAGGCTAGAAGCATGGAGAGAGCAAGGTGCGAAGGAATGCATTGGATGCAGCTTTCAGCTAGTTGCAGAAGGTGGTGCTCTCGCAGGAGTAAGTAATGGAATTGAAATGTCGATTTTTGTTTTTTATTGAAATATATTTGTTTTTTATTGAAAACATATTTCAAGTTTCTATATAGCTACATTGACTCTTCCCAATTTCCATTTTTACTTTCACCGTGTAGACCTTAGTTCATTTCTGGTAATATGTTTTTATGCGCATAATTTACTTCATGCCAATATCTTCTAGCATTCTTGAATATGAATATATGTTTCAATTATCTTGTCAAGGAATGTAGAGATCCAAACATTCATTGATAAAGTGTTCAAAGTATTTGTGCCAAAATTCAAAAGTTATTTTTCCATTTCAACACTCCTACAGTTGTAGAGGGTTTCCATCGTCATTTCCTTCACGCGGATTACATTACAAACAGAGAGGAGTTTGAAAGCTTTAACATAGATTACAGGACAGATCCCGTGAAGAGTCACTCCATTGGGTTCTTGATTATTATGCTCAGATCGCTGTTTTGAAGGGAGAATTCCATTTATAGATTACAACGCAGATCCCATGAACAAGCATATAGGAATAAACAACTCATGCAAATATATGCCCTGCCTTTTTGCGCTCAATGGTTGTTGGCTGGTTAACCGGTCAGTCACACTATAAGCACCACTATAAGAAAGACATCGTCAGATGAGAGAGAGTAGGCTGGCTAAACTGGTAAGTCACACTATGAGCTAAGACATCCATCGTCAAATGAGAAGACAACGTCAAATGAGCACACGTATATCTTCTTTTTATTGGAAGTTGTTCGTGATAAGACAACTTTGTATAACATTGTATAAATTATGTGTTGGCCGTATCTCACTGTACATTTTTTAGGGTGATCTTGTTTCCATTGATCGTTGATCTTGATGTTCATATGTACAATGTGTTTCTTGTGAAAGCAAGGCATTTTGTTTTTGAAATATTAGGTAAAGAATGTAGATATGGATAACTGAAATACATGGCTTCTATGGAGATCAGGGCCATTAAACAAACATAAACAGCCCATGCAAATATCTGGCAGTAAACAACTCATGCAAATATCTGGCAGGGACATTGCTACATGTGGCAAGTTAGCAAAATGTAAATTAAAATCAAGCCTTAAAGGTTCGCCTTTTCCATGCCACCATTTTGAACTAAAATGCACAATACAGTTTACTCGGGAATGCAACAATAGCATAAAACCAAATGGACCCGAAAACCTGATGATTTCCTGGTTTTAACGATCAATTGCAGCTTCGAGCTCTTTCAATTTCTTTCTCGCAGAGACCTCAACATCCCAAGCCTTCTCCTCCCACTCGTTCCTTGAATCTTGGGTGGTTTGAATGTCGAGCTCAATGGCGTGGAACTCTCTGCTCATCTTCTCATAATCCCCTATATTCACATGTTGTGACTCGATCTGCTGCTTCAGGGACTCATTCTCCTTGGTCAATCTCTGACCTCACTGTTCTTGGCCTCCAATTCCTGCTTCCTCTTGCCCAAGCACCTCTCTAGGTCCTCTTTCTTGGACAAAAAGTTATTAACGATGGAATGAAATTTTGACACATTGTTGGCCAACTCAGCTTTATTCCTTTTGAGGGTTTCAATGGTAGAGGGCCCCGTTTTCAAGTCCTCGACCGAAGCTATTTAAGCCCCAATTCAAGAATGCATTGTGAACCCAGGTTTTGATCCTGGAGGAAGGACGAGATATATTTTGGTTGTAACGTTCGAACGCCAGGAATATAATCTATAAAAGTATTGTCCTCGTCAACTGCAAGCAAATCCCATCCCACAAACCATGATCATAATTAGTAAAAGAAAAACCAAAAGGGCCTCTTGTTTGTAGTTAGCAATTATATGAAGCATTGATGCAGAAAGCTTACTGGATCCTTTATAATGAGAGTGATTGTGAGCCTCCAGTAGATGTGCGTGATAGTAGATTGAATAAACAACTTTTGGCTGTGACCAAAATGAAATCCAGGGAATACTGAATTTCTTGGTTACATCAAGTGTGCAGAACAAAGACGTATCTGCTATGACGCACGATATGGGAGGCCCCGTCTTGTTGAGATTGTGAATAAGCTGTTCCAACTCTCCTCCCATGTTATTCTCAAGAGAGCGCAAGAAATCGTTGAATTTGGCGGACTGATCGAAATCGAGAGATAATCCATAGTTCTTTTCCACGAACTCAAACCCTGCATCTCTGTCAAACCACTGAGCTCCTTGATGGACTCTTTCTTTGTAACTTAAGAGCTAGACGAGCCACGCCAGGGCAGCCAGAATTGTGGGCCTTGAATGGGGACTTCCGACGGCATACAGGGCACTCTTGTTTATTTTAAAAGGGTATCCGTAGACCCTAAAAATGAATGGGACTTCGTCTTCCAGCTTGCCCAGCGCCCCCCACAAAGGGTCCAGCTGATGCACCACAAAGCTTATTATATCCTTCACGTCTTTGCCCGAGGGAAGGCCTTTCTGGGATAGCAATGTTCCAGTGAATCGATGAGATTCTAAATATTGGTTTAGAGCTCTGATGCATGACATCTGATAGTTGCGATCATTGATGGGCCTAGGATCCTGCCTGGTGGACGTCTGTTTCGCGTAGGAGGCTATGGAAGATGGCCGACCCGAATTCGACGAAGAGGCTAACGAGGAGGATCGCCGGATTTGCTTGTTGTCATTGCTGGGCATCGGTTGCAGAGGCAGTTGAACTGAGGCAAATTTGGCTTGGCTGGTGATTCTTCTCCTTCCCGCTCAAAGTTGAGAAGAGTATATTTTCAAACTTCATTTCTTTATCACTATACATAAAGTTTACCTATCCGGCCACAACGCGCTAAAAAAGATTTCACGGTTGGTTGTTTTTATCAAGTTTAAGATGGGTTTGGAGATGTGAGGTATCTAACACTTCCCATTAATTCAACCATATGGACGGCTAGGTTTATTATGAAAGTGTTTTTTTTATTTAAGTATAGGGAAATTGGTAACTAGGTATTATTTAGGGTAAAATTCATATTGGTTTCATTTTCATTGAGAATGGTAAAATTCATATTTTACAAATATAAATTATGACTTGGATTAGGAGAACATCAAAAGATTCAAGAGGATTAAAGTTAACATGAACAAAATAATGTGACATGGTGTGAATTTTTTTATAGCTTCCTCCAGAGCCAAAAACCCCCGAGAGTGTCAAAAGGGGGTGGAGAGCATGCCTCGTGTTACCAACTTGAGAAGCAGAGTTAAAGGAAAGTTGCATTGGCACCTTCATAGTGGTCGTGACCTTATGCTTGGCAGAAAACAACATAGTAGAAACTGATTTCACATTGCCCTATGCCTTTTGGGTGATTACCATTAACATTGGCCCAAGAGTTCTTCTACACCCGTAAAGACATCCAAGGTTAAGAATCATTGTTAGACTAATGGGTATAGTAAGCTTGAACAACATAGTGGAAACTGATTTCCCACTGCCCTATGCCTTTTGGGTGATTACCATTACATTGGCCCAAGAGTTCTTCTACACCCGTAAAGACATCCAAGGTTAAGAATCATTGTTAAACTAATGAGTATAATAAGCTTGAGAAGGTTGGTTGACTGTGAACTAATGTGGATTGGATTTGGGTTTATTCATAAACAAACAACCTTCAATCTTGTGGTCTAATCTTTGGCACTTAATCCAATGATTGGTGAACAACCTAATTAAAAATCTTATACCTCCTTAAATTAACACAGTTTTTGTAAAAAACTTTAAATGTGCAAAATTTGAGGCAAACCTTCTTTCTCAGGGTGAGGGTTAAAGAAGGCAAATAAATTTATCCAAATACTTGAAAATATGTTAAAGGAAAAACCAAAATTGCATAAGCTACATATGAAACTCTAAACATATAAGGCAACACGGTTATACATTCTATTTAAACATGAAGTACTTCCTCGTTCTCAAAAGCCAAGATTTAGCCTCTTGGATAGTCATAGATGCACCATTGAAGATAATAGCCTTAGCCTTTGAATTTCTTTCTTTTGTGCTTCTCTTTTTCTATTGTACCCTCCTCTCGTGGAAGAAGTGTGATGGGTTAAGAGGAGGAAGTGTGATGGGTTAACTCATAAGGGTTTGTCATATTCGTAGAATGAAAGGATGTTCTTTCCTTTTTTATTTTTTACCATAGTGTTTCCTCTCATCTCAATAATGCGGAGTTCAACTCCCACTTATGTGATCCTCTTGTCTCCCTCTAACCTTTCCATTGCATTGCAATTGGATTTTGGAGAGGTTTTAGATGCTCCAATCATGGATTTTTTGTTTTCCCTCTCCAATTGTGTTGCTTACATGAACTTCTCTTTTATCTCTATTACATCTGCACTGTATTTAAATGTTGGAGAGATTCTAAATGGTCTTGACATGTTTTCTAATATGCAAGTCGAAATCACTCAATGCATTTCATTAAAAAAAAACAACAATGTCTAATTAATATTATGGCTTGGATTTCTTCTTTTATCAAGAATCCAACAAAATAAGACACATATAATCAATTTCATAATCATTGATCACACAATATACATATTTTTAAGGAGAATCCTCATGGAGAATAAACTCCATTTAGTATGAAAACCTTAGAGAATGTAATTCGATGAGTATTTGCAGCTACAAAATTCATGACCTTTAAGATTTGACATCCACATTACTGCATTTCACAATGCCCAATACTCCAAGTAACGTGCAAGTAACAAATTCAAGGTATGTCCTTTCCACGAGGAACTTCTTTTCTCTTGAAACATAACAACTATCTAAGTTCAATAAGCGATCGAATAGGGAAAAATCCATGCTCTACTTTGAAACCCTAACCAAACCCTATCTCTAATTGTTGGGATGATGGATAGTGATGGGAGAGGGCATGCTCCCCCTCCTAATGAAGAAGAACATGACTTTAATGTGATGGTAGCGACCTCTGTGAAATCCTCCAAGGTGTAGAAATCCAGATTTGTCAAAAAACTAGAAGAAATTCCCAAGGTTATCATCGCACCATCCACCTCCAGAAAGAAAGCATTGGATCTGGTAGATAGGGGACTAATCGGTAAATTTATAGGTACATGGCCATCTCAAAAGACAGTGGAATTTTGGCTAGAAAAGAAATGGAAAACTTTGATCAAAGGTTCACTGAATCATTTCTTTTGCGATAGAGGTTTCTTCACATTTATCTTCGAGCACAAGGAAGACAAAGATTTAATATTTCGTAGTGGCTCATATTTCCTTGGAGCGAGAGGCATGTATTTCAATAAATGGACCCTTGATTTCAATCCAGAAAACAATGTTCCCTCTACAATTCCAGTCTGGGTGTGGCTCCCTCTCCTTCCTTTGCATTGTTGGAGCGATATTACCCTTAAAAGCATTGGCAACTTTATTGGTCGATTCATATACAGGCCAGAACCGAAGGAAAACCTCTTCTCTTGCGTCGAAATTTGAATAGAGGTTGATCTGGAGAAAGGAGTACCCGAGGCAATGATAATATCCTTGGATAATTGACAACATGTATAGTAGTTGGATTATGAACAATTTCCCTTCAAGTGCAAGTTGTGTCATGAATACGGGAACTTCACAAGAAATTGCAAAAAGGTTGAAGCGACTCCTCCAAGCAACGGGCGTGAAGAAAAATGGCAGGTGGTCTCACGAAAAATGGGTATCAATGGGAATAAGGCATAATTTTCAACTGACACCTTTAATGGGGGTTCAATAACCTCGGTCATTGAAATGATATCACCCACGAAATGAAATGCAAACCCTTATCAAAATGCGACCATCTCCTCATCGAAACAGTTCGAATATTTATCACAACTGGAAGAAATCGCAGAAGAGGGAATCCATATCATTCCTGGTGCTAGGGAAACACCCACCGAGCAACCTTTAGTCCAAATCAATTCCCATTCAAACCCAAAATTGAGTGTTGTTCCCCTACAACACAAAGGAAATACGGTGATCATCTTTGAAAGTTCGATGGAAACAAGCATCGATCCAATAGAACGAAGGCCAAAAGATTAGGATGAAATCAAAGACGCAAAAATCACATTCTCATATGTGAAATACAACTCAGAGACGAAGAGCCTGGACGAAGAGGGGCAAGAGGATCGGGCCTCAAAATAATACATGTCGCAAAAGTCGAAACAACAAGCCTCAAGGGCCGTCCAAGAAGAAGAAGCTAAAAAATACACTCTTCTAGGGTCACAAAAAACCATTCCAAGTATGATAGTAGGGGGAACTAAGAATTTGAAACCCCAAAGTGGAAATGTTGTGAAGAAAGGAAGTTCCCTTTCAAATCCATTGAAATAATGATTGTGGTCTCTTGGAACTATAGGGGGTTAGGCAACACCCTAAAGGCCCTCATTGTCAAAGACTTGATAAAATCATAAAAGACTAGTATCCTCCTTTAGGAGACCAAGATGAAAACAAGAGAAGTTTCAAAGTTAGGGAAACACCTTTGGAAGTCAAGTAACCTCATTATCTAAGATGCCAGAGGAGCTTCAGGAGGACTCTGCACACTTTGGAGCGAATAAGAGGTAAGACTTGAACATCATATCAAATCTCAACATTGGATTCTAACTAAGTTATATTGCATGTATAGTGGTTCTATATTCACAATAATAAATGTATATATGTCGGTCAACCTGATCCAGGTGGATATTGGTGGCCACCCACCTATTCCAACTCCCTCCTCTTGACAGTTTTTAGTTCAGCACGTGGCCACCCACCTATATGTGGTCAGTGCTTTCTCTATCTATCATTTTCTACTTCTTTATTGATTCCTCCATGTGGTCTACTTATTAATTTCTAATAGATTCAACTTGCAAAGATGAAAAATACTCATCACTTTTTGTTAAGAATCCATCCCATGAAATCTATCTTGACCAACGTACCACACATGAGTAACTTCACAAGCCCAAAGTATCACATATGTGTAACTTTGACCCTGATGGCAGAGTAATCTATATTTGATTGTGTTGCTGGTAAAAAATAAAATGACTAATTTCGTTTATGAGGAAGAGGACTGGAAATTTTTTCTATGAAATTCAAGTTCTATGTAATAAACTAAAATACCTTTGGAATAATCGGTGGTAGAATTTATGTAAGGAAGAAAATGTTGGGAGGTGCGTTGATGACATTTGTGCGAGAGGATATCCTTGTATTGCAATGTTTGTGGTAGGGATTCGATAAAGGGGAGCGTTGAGAAGGTGAATGAGATCCAACAACAAATCATGTTTAGGCAAAAGAGATCTATAGAAGAAAATGAAATTTGTTTACAGAGCAAGAACATTGTGGAAATAATTACCGATCTTCACGACATTGCTCCTCTATTGGTGGGGTGATCTCCTCTGTCACTCGATGCACTCATGTGGGCTCCTTCCTTCTCTTGTGGGGTGATCTCCTCTGTCCCAGCTTGTTTTCGATCGGGGTCGGCTGAGTTTTTTCTTGTGTGGGTTCTAAAATTTGGGCACAGTATTGATCGTGGGTGGGGTTTTATTTAGTCATGGTTTTGAAATTTGGGCGCTGCGCGGGTTTTCTATAGTGGTTAGGTTTTGTTTGCTATTTTTTTTTGTTTATAATATATGTTTGATTTGGTTTTTTTGGGTTTATATATTATATATTTTTATAATAATATAATTAATATATGATATAATTAATATATATTATATTGAGGGTGTAATGGTTAATAACATGATTTTACTCCCTAAAGGTCATAGGTTTACGAAGATATGATTGCAATCACAATGAAGATGGCAGTGATGATGATGACGATGAAAATGGTGATGATGACGACAATGGTAATGACGTTAATGGAGGACTTGTTTGACCCAAATGTACTATTCCTTCTGGAGAAGTAACCAAATGACCCAATTAATTTTTCCAATGTCACCTTTGAGGGTTTTCAATACTAGTCTGTATGCAAAGTTAATGGTTTTCTTTCATTAATACTATGAGTCCACAATTTAATATACCATTGGTACAAATTATTGGTATTACTACCAACAAATGGATTCAATTTACTTCCCTTGAATATCTCCACTGCTCTGCCTCTGTCAGATGGGGCTACGACTTGACGCCAATTGCCAGTGTTGTAGCTAACGATGATGGTTATGCCAAACCTTTGTAAATAAATCCACCACCACTTGGACAACCAATAGCGGGATCTATAAACCCTCAATCCATGGCTAGCGACTCGACTCCACAACTACCAAGTATGGTTTCTATGCTTTAATTCACAATCATGTGGGGCTACTTGAATACTCCATCATACACATTGTTGCTTCGGGCTAAACACGGTAAATCAAAACAATGACCAATGGTGCGGGTGGTGCTTGCTGGGTGGTTTGCTCCTCTACCTCTGTCGGATTGATTTTTTCTATCTGGACCTACCCTAAGCAGCAAACAAATGATGTATGGGGAATCGAGACTGGTTTTTGTTGACTTTTGTGAGGTACCTCCCTCCCACCAACCTTCGTCCCACTAAGTTTATTGACATTATTGTCATTATGTTTTTTTTATTATTATCACTATTAATTAATTAATTTGTTTTTCATGGGATGCATCCTTACATTACAAAGAATAGAACATTATCATGTCAATCAATCCACCATTATGAGTTGGTTCGATTAGCCGATGCCTAAACACATCATCTAGCCACCTCCCCAATGTTTTCTTGACCATATAGACACCTTCATTTTTATCCAAAACTCAACACTAGGATTATGTTTTTCAATGCTCTTCAATGTTGGCAAGAAGGTTATAGTCCAGGACACCAATACAAGTGGGGATACCATTGGATACTTGTGTATAACTATATCCTTCTTAAATCTAACAACACTATAGCCTCACACGTGGCTATCTTATATGCCATTCACTTTCACAACATGATCATAAGTCCTAACTTTCCTTGGTGATTACCTCGTAACCAACACAAAATGACATGAAATTTTTCATATGATCAACACATTAATATATTTTGAACATTCGTTATATGTCCAATATTTCTTACCTTTACCATACCCCACCTGGGTATCATTCACCTCGATATCTTTGATTTAGGGGTTTAATGGTCACAATTTAACTAGGTGAGTGATTTATTCATAGTTTATACTCTCATCAATATAAACACCTCAAATAGAAGCCTTTTGAAGAGATTTGGGGGTGTCAAGTCTTCCAACCATTGTTTTATTAGGGCTCACACTTAGAAAATAATGGGTTAGTGATTTAGTCCTTTTCATCTAAAATAATTGATTCTAGTAATGTAGAGCACAACCAATGCCTTCAATTTGGGTTTCTGGTTAAATTAATGATTTAATATTATGTTTATTCCTTAGTCTAAGTAGTATTGGAGGGAGATTTTAATGGTAGAAATTACCCATTCTTATTTGTAGGTTCCAATTGTTGTTACTTTGTTAGAATAGGGCTTATGTTATATCACCCATAGTTATGCAAAAAACACCATTAATTTTATTACATTTAAGTCTCCTCTGTGTAATTACTCAGGGGTTAAGGCTTTAAAATCTCATCTTCATTCAAGGGTATATAATCACGCACAATTATAAACACATTTGCATGTTGTTAGGGTTTTCTGATTAGCATACAATTATACTGTAGTTGTTGACTTGGAGCATAACTTTTTCCTCCAATTTGAGGACTAGTTTGATAAACCTCAATTTTTCATCACCCTCTCTACTATCAATCCAATGATTTCAATTATCAAAAAACCATGCTCTTTGATTTGATCCATAGTGTCTTATTACCATACTAATTTGTTGGTTTTGTTAATTAACTGCACCAATTAACATTCGCATAGTTTTCTACCATTTCACTATTACTACTTATATCCCAAAATTGATTATGCAAGATACAACCTAGATTAGTGAAATTTCTCTATGATTTTTGCTGGGTTTCTATATTAAGAAACATCCTTTTGAATTATATGGTGTTTATGGTTAGAATGGTGATGGGTGGTTGATTGGTTTCAATGCATTTTCCTTAGTTTTCACATACATAGATGTAAAATATCTACATGGTTTTTTTATGAAGATATCAAATTATTGAAATGGTAGTTGTGATAGGGGATAATTCCCCACTTACTAGGATCAAATCAATGGCAAAGAAAACAAAATATATTATCGCTATATTTCTAGATCAGTTGTGTATGTCAATGCAACATGAATATATGAAGAAGAATACATGTGGCTAGGCATCTATCCCCCTTTATTTGTATTTCAAAACTAATCCCGAGAGTGTCCTGAATACTCTAAATGCTCTAATCCTCTCTTCAAATATATGAACATAAAGAGAAACACAACCTTCCCCAAATAATCAAGTATAGAAGTCAAGAAACCCTCCCCATATTATAGTTATATAAAAGTCAACCTTCCCCATACTTAGTTATAGATGCCATATTTATTACATGATCGTCCATGTGAGCACTAGTTAATGGGGCCAACGTTGAAATTTATTTAATATGTACCTGTATGCATCAAAATTCGACATGGTTAGACTAGACACATGCCTTGATAGTATGGGAGGGTTTCAAGAGTCAAGGATGTATGATTTCCCAACCACATAATATTTGAGATCGTCCATGTTTGCAACAACGTTCATAATGGGCATAATGGGGATCATCTTTGATATGTCATGGTACTACTCTTCCAGTGGGTGCACAATATCACAAGGATATGTCTTCTTTCCCTCCTCCATTGGATGAGCAAGTCAACGACAATTTTCTATTGTGGATGAGTAGTTTGGTCGGAACATTCTTTCAAGTTGTAATTAGGTACACTTTTGTATTGAGTTGGATCATCACAACACCACTCTAATTTCTTCCAACCATCACTGACTAGATACTTGGTTAAAGGTTTTCTAATTTTTCTAAAGGCATGGGGTTAAGGTATGGGAGGGTTTCGATACTTAATGATGTTTTATGTCACCACATAATACTTAAGGAGGGCTTGATTATTGAATTACCAAGTCGAGTTGATGTCATAGAAGCTTCAATTCACCCACCAATGTCATCTTGCACCGACCCCACATAGTGAGAAGTGAATGGGGCCAACGTTGAAATTTCTTCAAATTGTGCATGTATGCGTCGAAATTAAACATGGTTAGACTAGACACATACCTTGACGGTATGGGAGGGTTTCAAGACTCAAGGATGTCTGATGTCCCGACCACATAATCTTTGAGATTGTCCATTTTTGCAACAATGTTCATAATGGGCATCTCATTGTCAAATGTCATTGTTTCCATCTGTAGAATATTTGTTGGAACTCTCTTGAAATGTCATGGAACTTCCAATTCAACCACCAAAAATTTCTGGCACCGACCCCGCATAGTGAGCAGTGAATGGGGCCAACGTTGAAATTTCTTCAATATGTACCTATATGCATCGAAATTTGACATGGTTAGACTAGACACATGCCTTGAAGGTATGGGAGGGTTTCAAGACTCAAGGATGTATGATGTCATACAAAAACAATTTGAAAAAATTTCAACATTGGCCCCATTGAAAGGTCATTGTTGTCCATCATGTACTCTAGCCCTAATACAACATCTTTTAATAGTTGTTTCCTTTAAAATTCGGCCGATCGAGAAATTAAAATGAAACGAGGACGAGATGAGACGATATATAGAGTGGGTATGTGAGTGATCTTTGAGTATAAGGGAAAATATCTCTTTCATTCCATACATAAGACAAGGGAAAATGTTTCCTTTCTCTACTCAACAATCCCTCAAGCATCTCCTTCATTTTCAGTGCCCTCGTGTAGACAAAAATAGTCCAATCCATTGATTGCTTTATGGGAAACCTAGTGGAGTATTGCCTTAGCTCTTAAATAATTAATAGGAAACTATTTCATGGGCATGGGGTTAAATGTTTTCTAATTTTCCTTGCCTCTATGCATATCTACAACCATCTATCTCTCTTCCAAGGTTTGTTATTCCATCATTGTTGCATTAGTTTTGGTCATTTCTAAATTTGTATTATTGAGTAACTAAGGGGAATATAGTGTGGGGGTTATGTGAATAATGGTGAGAATGATCACAAGAGAATTTCCATGAGGTAGGAGAATGCATGAATGACTCACACTTATTGAAAATGTTTAAACTCCATGTTGATGTGGGGATTTCTTTAATGTTGGAGGATATCAAAGATGTGTCATTGCACACTAAGTGGACATATGTTGGTGAGAATGATGTCATCAACTCATCATCTTCACTCACATATTATTCAGAGGACGATGCCATCAGCTCATCATTTTTATTACTACTGTCATTCACCCACCACAAATGTCATCTTGCACCGACCTCGCATAGTGAGTAGTGAATGGGGACAACGTTGAAATTTGTTCAAAGTGTGCATGTATGCATCAAAATTCGACATGGTTAGATTAGACACATGGCTTGATGGTATGGGAGGGTTTCAATACTCAAGGATGTATGATGTCCCACATAATCTTTGAGATCGTCCACATTTGGGTCAACATTCATCATGCTCCACCTATCATTGTCATCATTCATCATTCCCTTCTATTGAATCGTTGTCGGAACTATCTTGAAATTTGTCATGGAACTTCATATACACCCATCAAAAATTTCTTCCACTGACCCCACACAATGAGAAATGAATGGGGCCAACGTTGAAATGTTTTAAATCTGTGCCCGTATGTATCAAAATTTTACATGGTTAAACTAGATAGTTACCTTGAAGGTATGGGAGGGTTTTGATACTTAAGGTTGTTTGATGTCCCCGCATAATATTTGAGATCATCCATGTTTTCATCAACGTTCAATATAATGGATGTCTCATAGTGAGCATAGTGAATGGGGCCTGCCTTGAAGGTGAATGAGCATAGTGAAATTTCTTCCACCGACCCTGCATAGTGAGAAGTGAATGGGGCCAACGTTGAAATTTATTCAAACTGTACATGTATGTGTCAAAATTTGACATGTTTAGACTAGACACATACCTTGATGGTATGGGAGGGTTTTGAGACTCAAGGAATATGTCTGATGTCCTGACCACATAATCTTTGAGATCGTCCATGTTTGCAAAAATGTTCATAATGGGGCATCTCATATTTTTCAAATGTCGTTGTTTCCATCTGTAGAATCTTTGTTGGAACTCTCTTGAAATGTCATGGAACTTCCAATTCAACCACCAAAAATGTCATGCATTGACCCCGCATAGTGAGAAGTGAATGGGGCCAAGCTTGAAATTTCTTCAATATGTGCTTGTATGCATCGAAATTTGACATGGTTAGACTAGACACATGCCTTGACGGTATGGGAGGGTTTCAGGACTCAAGGATGTTTGATGTTCCGGCCACATAATCTTTGAGATCGTCCATGTTTGCAACAACATTCATAATGGGGTGTCTCATATTTTTTAATGTCGATGTTTCCATATGTAGAATGTTTGTTGGAACTCTCTTGAAATGTCATGGAACTTCCAATTCAACCACCACAAATGTCATGCACCGACCCCACATAGTGAGCACTAGGGAATGGGGCCAACATTGAAATTTCTTCAATATGTGCTTGTATGCATCGAAATTTGACATGGTTAGACTAGACACGTGCCTTGACAGTATGGGAGGGTTTCAACACTCAAGGATGTATGATGTCCTGATCACATAATCTTTGAGATCATCCATGTTTGCAACAACGTTCATAATGGGCGTCTCATTGTCAAATTTCATTGTTTCCATCTGTAGAATATTTTTTGGAACTCTTTTGAAATGTCATGGAACTTCCAATTCAACCACCAAAAATGTCATGCACTTACCCCGCATAGTGAGCAACGAATGGGGCCAATGTTGAAATTTCTTTAATATGTTCTTGTATGCATCAAAATTTGACATGGTTAGACTAGACACATGCCTTGACGGTATGGGAGGGTTTTAAGACTCAAGGATGTATGATGCCATACAAAAATATTTTGAAAAAATTTCAAAGTTGGCCCCATTCACAGGTCACTGTTGCCCATCATGTGCTCTAGCCCTAGTACAATGTCTTTTAATAGTTGTTTCCTTTAAAATTCGACCGATCAAAAAATTAAAATTAAACGAGAAGAGCCCTAGTACAATGTCTTTTAATAGTTGTACTATATACGAGAATACCCACAAACCCTTTTTGAAGTGTCATTATTATAGAAAACTTGTCGCAACATCCGTAAAATGTAACATACTTATAGATTTTCTAACATCACAATTCCGACGATCATTGACCAAATCAAAGTTGATTTGGTCAAAATGCTAGGTGATCGTTGGAGGGGTAAAACCTAGTTTCCACAACGTCGCAACTGCGACAACTATCTTCACAAACGTGGTAAGAGAGACGACTATGTCAAAACCGTGGAAAGAGAGACGACTATGTGGAAAATGTGGCAAGAGAGACGATAATGTGGAAAGAGAGACGAAAATATGGCAAGAGAGACATCAACATGGCAATAGCGACGTTATCGGACAATATGGAAAAAAAATTTAAAATATCCTCTATTTTTCGACAGTATGGCCAATTTTGTCGATAACGCCGCAAATAGAATGTCGAAATTTATACAATATGTACTAGTGCCTCTTACACCTTTTTCAGATTTTTCGTCTCCTACTGGTCTGTCTCCAGATCTTCATTCTTCTCATCCTGAGGTAGTCGAAGGGCCACTACACGTTTACAAAAACCCCCTCTTTAGGTCTCGAAGTTCATCCCCTCAACGTCAAATGGTTGCAGCTGGAGGAGGTGGCATCAGAGGTGGTTTCAGAGGAGGAGGCGACCAAGGGCCACCACCTCCCCCTCTCAGGATTTTTGCCAAAGTGGCTTCCATGTATGCTCCTCTATTCCTTCCCCCTGTCCTTCATGATTTACCAGAAAATTATATGAAGAACCTACTGAAGTTCACAGGAGAAGTAGACCTAACTACCACAAAGCACATCAATTTTTTTGATCAATTCGATGATATCCTCAGCATTGAGCATGAGGATGTTTATTCGATACTTTTAGTCCAAAATTTTGAAGGACAAGCTAGAATTTGGTTTCGATGGCTTGCGGTAGGTTCTATAACATCTTATGGCGCCCTAAAAACCACCTTTTTAAGGCAGTGGGGAGAGAAAAAGGATCACTTATACTACCTAAAAGAATTTGGGGCTTTGAGAAAAATGAATTCAGAGTCAGTCTTAGAGTTCACCCAAATGTTTAATAAACTCTATCACAAAATTCCAGCAGAAGTTAAACCCTCCCAGGCTGTGGCTAAAGTAACTTACATGAGAGATTTTGAGCCAGACTTTGCCCTTCTTTTGAGAGAAAGGAGGTATGCTGACCTCACAAGAATGCAGGAAGATGCCATTGAAATTGAGTCAAATATGATGGCATAAGGTAAACTAAAAACAAAAGTTGATATGGTAGCCAAAGAAACCAAACATTTCGGAGAACAAGCCGGACCCTTCGGGTCCAGGAGATCTGCGGAGGACAAAATGGATGGCATGGACAAAATAGTCAAGGAGTTATCAAATAAGATCTCTAAGATGGAACTTGACCAAGCCAAAACTGATTCTTTTGCCAAAAGAGATTTTAGAAGGAACCCCAACCCCCAGATCCTACAGAGATCAGTAAAAAAACCAAGACCAAAAAATCAAAGCTCCTTTTAAAAATGAAAACTTCATGCAAAGTGACGATATACCAGACTATCAAGAGTTAGATGAATATATGAACAACCTCAGTGATAACGACCAAGAACCTCACCTAACCAAGCAATATTACGAAAGGTCTTTTGATCAAGAATCACTGTTCGGGAAGGAGGAAAGTATAAATGATATGGGAAAATATGATTATCAAGGAATTGTCGAATCTATAATGGTCGAGCTTCAACAAAAATATAATTTGAGGCCTAGAGATAAAAATTTTACAACTAATCCGTCGAAGAAAATTTTGTCAAGAAGTAAAAAGAATGAGGCCACTCAACTGTCCACTGAAAAGAAAACGACCAAAACAAACAGTTGAAACACAATATTCTAAAGAAAAGACGACAGAAACAAAAGCAACACAAACCAATAGAAAAGAAAAAAGAGACACAAAGATCCCATCCAAAGAAGTCGAAAAGACAACTGCCAGTTTCAATCTAGAAAGAAAAATTAATCAAATTAAAATTCGGGTACCTCTAGTTGAACTGGAAAAAAATACGATGTACAGAAAACAAATTGCTAAGATGATAAATTTCTCGAATGCTGAAAGTCATGCGGATACTGTTAATTTAGAAGATGATAATCCTACTATAATGTTTGGTCCGCATATCAAAAATTCCAAAGATCATGTCGCTCCTTTCTATATCACGCTAACTGTGCATGATCACTTACTCCATAATTGTATGTTGGATTCTGGAGCCTCACACAACTTAATGCCCAAAGCCATTATGGAAAAACTGGGCCTTGAGGTTACTAGACCATACTGATATTTGTATTCTTTTGATTCAAGAAAAGTTAAGTGCCTCGGTATGATTAAATATTTGGTAGTTAATCTTGCACAGATCCCTGTGAAAAGTATTCTCATGGATGTAGTCATGGATGATGTTCCTGCAAAGTATGAAATGTTGTTTTCCAGGTCTTGGGGTGCTAATCTTGGATGATCACTTCAACTGGATATAACGTATGCTACGATCCTGATCTTTGACAAACAGTTCACCCGTCTCTACAGAGAGACAAGATTGGCATATACTGTAAGTGACCCACAAAACCCAAATAACTATCCGGTATATGTCCCTGATCAAGATTTGGGGAACTGTATATTATCTATTGATGATGGTTTCGATGAATGTATAGAAGAAGATTGTACATAAAAAGAAAACAAAAAAATAGAAAAAACAAATAAAATGTAAATAGTGTAGGAGTTTGGAAGATGCATTTTGATGGTGCTTCATCTTAGGAAGGAGCAGGAGCTGGGGTGCTGTTTGTGGCACCCAGAGAAGAATTTATTATTCCTTTCTCATACAAGTTATAGTGGGACATAGAATATACTAATAACGTATGTGAATATGAGGCTCTTGTCTTAGGGTTATAGGCTGCTAGGAAATTGGAAATTGGAAATCTGATAGTTTACAGTGATGCAGAGTTGATTGTAAAACAAATCAATCAACAGTATCAGGTCAAGCATTCGAGGCTAAGGTTGTACTGGAACTGCACCTGGGATATAATAGAGAATTTTTTCTCATCGTTTAATATTCATCATATTCCCAGAGAAGAAAATCAACATGTCGAATCCCTAGCGAAAGTGAATGATACCTTTATGCCACCTACGGTCTTGAAGCTAAAGTATCACATAAAAATGAGGCACAGGCCTTTGATACCAAATAATGTTCAACATTGGTATGTATTCGAAAATGATAAGCAGATCAAGCAGTTTTTAGAAATGGTGGATGAATTTTCTGAGACACACATTGATCAGGAAATTCAGAATGACCCCACTTGGATAATGCAAGAAGACGAAGATCCTCAACAATTCCAAGATAAAATCGCTAACCACCGCATGTTGGTGCTAAAGAATAATTAGATTCCTAAGGGTCTAATTCCTTTAGAAATATTATTTGACCAGGAAAATATACCCCTAAAGTCTACCTTGCAACCTCAACCCGAGGAAGTTGAAGACTGTGATATAGGTACTAAGTAAAACCCAAAACTGGTCAAAATATAGAAGTACCTTCCGCCCGAAACGAAAAGTAAATACATGGAGTTACTCAAGTAGTACAAATATGTCTTCTCTTGGTCTTACGACGAGCTCAAAACTTATGATACCACTGTTATTGAACATAAAATTCCTTTGAAACCGGGCATCAAGTCTTTCAGACAGAAGCATAGATAGATAAACCTTAAACTCCTGCCTGTAATAAAAAGAGAAGTAAAGAAACTCATGGATGCAAAGATCATTGTTCCACTCAGATATTATGAGTGGGTGGCTAATTTAGTCTCAGTCAAGAAAAATAATGGTGAAATTAGACTATGCGTGGATTTTAGGAACCTGAACAGATAATCCCTTAAAGAAAATTATTCGCTCCCTAAAATGGATCACGTTCTAGAAAAAGTGGTCGGGGCATACCAAATCTCTATGATTGATGGTTTTTCAGGTTACAATCAAATTGTAATCCACAAGAATGACAAGGAAAAAACCACATTCACCACTCCATGGGGTACTTTCATGTATGACAAAATGCCATTCGGTCTGATGAATGTAGGGGCCACCTTTCAACGAGCAATGGACATAGCCTTCGTCGGTGAAAGAGATAAGTTTGTTGTCATTTATCTTGATGATTTAACTATTTTTACTAACTCTGATGCAGAGCACTTGGTACATCTGAAACAAACGTCTGAAAAATGCAGAAAATTTGGTTTGTTGCTCAACCCTAAGAAATCCCATTTTGCAATGCAAGAAGGTAAACTTTTGGGCCATATTGTCTCCAGGGAAGGAATTAAAATTGATCCAAAAAGGGTAGAAGCCATAGATACAATAAATATTCCTAGGAACAGAAAGGAAATCCAATATTTTTTAGGAAAAATATTTTTTTTAAGAAGATTTATTCCAAACTTTGTTGAAATTGTTAAGTTGATTACAAATATGCTAAAAAAGGACAACGAGGTCAAATGGCCGACTAAAGCTAAAGCATACTTCAAATGTATCAAGAAAGAAATAGGAGAAGCTCTCGTGTTGGCCAGTCTGGACTACATGAAAGAATTATTGATATTCTCATTTGCATTTGAACATACGATTGCAATCGTACTCCTACAAAAGAACGATGAAGGGTTTGAACAACCAATAGCATTATTTAGTAAAAGCCTCAGAGATGCAGAGTTGAAATATGATATTTTGGAGAAATAGGCATACAAAATGGTGAAGGCCCTAAAAGATTTAAGGACTTATGTGATGCATTCTAAAGTAATTTCCTACGTACCAACCAGTTTCGTTAAAGATATATTGGTTGAACTTGATAGTGATGGAAGGAGGGGCCGATGGCTTGCCAAGATTCAGGAATTTGATCTTGAGGTAAAACCAACGAAACTCATCAAAGGTCAAGGCTTGGCTAAGCTATTAGCCGAATTTAATTTTAGAGTGCTCAGGATGAATCATCTGCAAGCCTATGGAGAACTTCCAGACATAGAAGAATTTGATGTCACTATACCTACAACCGAGATCCAATGAAAAATTTCTTCCTCTGCCTGGTATAGAGACATAGTTTCATATATTTTGACTCTTCAGTTCCCTAGAAATATGACTCCATCCAAGGAAAGAAAACGAAAGTTGCACGCGGTAAAATACTGTATCGTTGACAATGAGCTGTATTGGCAATATCCCCTGGGATTTTTACTAAGATGCCTAATAGAATCTGAAAAATAAAATGTTATAAATGAGTTTCATGAAGGGGTGTGTAAAGGAAACCACACCTGGAGGGCGATGACTTATAAAATCCTGAGAGGTGGATACTATTGGCCAAATTTATTTATAGACGTGAATGCTAAAGTCAGAGATTTTAATTCCTGTCAGTTATTCTCAGGTAAACAAAAGCTTCCAGCACTACCCTTGACCCTAGTCAAGACATAAGCTCCATTTCAACAGTGGGGTCTGGATTTTATTGGATAAATCCATCTGTATTCAAGTGGACAACATAAATGGATTATGACTGCTACATATTATTTCACTAATTAGGTCGAGGCCATTCTGACATGAAATGATACCGATTCAATGGTGATAAATTTCTTAGAGGAAAACATTCTGTCAAGATTCGGTTGTCCCCAGAAGATAGTCATAGATAATGCCCAATCTTTCAAATCCATGGTGATGGTTAGCTTTGGTAAAAAGTACAATATTGTACTAGGACATTCCACAACTTACTATCCTCAGGGAAATGGATTGGTTGAGTCTTCGAATAAGATCTTCATCACCATAATAAAAAAAGTGCTGACTGAAAATAAGAAAGCCTGGCATGTTCATCTGAAATACGCTTTGTGGGAAAATCAGATAGGTACTAAGAAATCAATCAGAATGTCCCTTTTCTAAATGGTGTATGGGGCTGATGTGGTACTAACCATAAACCTGGCTCTGTCGGTAATGAAGCTCTGGAAAGATTCAAAAGAACAACCTAATGATGTTACCAGAAGAATCAACTAGTTAATTGAGGTCCAGAAGAATAGGGTTGAGGTGGATGAGAAACTCCAGAAATATCAAGGCAATATGAAATCCCTATTTTATAAAAAGGCCAAGGATAGGGAGTTTCTTCCCAATGACCTTCTCCTTAAATGGGATGCTAGGAAGGAAGACGCCAAAAAACATGGAAAATTCGATCACATCTGGTGTGGACCTTTCAGGGTCATAGCTTCTGAAGGAAATAATTCGTTCTTGTTAGAAAACCTCGACAGGCAAGTCCTTAACGCTCCCATCAATGGGTGTTACCTGAAGCATTTTATGCAGTAATGAAATTCCAAACCACCACTATACATACTAGTTTGATTTTTCTTGTTTTAATTTGCAATTTTTTGTCTTTTTGGTAAGTTTTTTACTTTTACATTAGATAGGATCGACTTTGTTGATTTCACAAGAAAAAGGAAATGTAAATATGAATAGCACATATCGTCTCTCTTCTACTAAGGTTCTGACATTTCTCATGTTTATTTTGGTAGATACAATACTTACCGATAGTCGAGGGATATCGAAAACCGACAATCGTGTTTCAGAACGAAACAATTATCTTACAAAACAGGTGATAAAATAACAATGTTTTTTCTTGAGAATGCTAATGGAAATCCAAGGTATGGAGTTATATGATCATTTTTGTTCAAACGAAGATGGTAAAAGAAACCTTGTAATTTCCAAATAAAGTTACACTCGTGTAAGAACGGTCATATAATCGAAAATGAGAAAAATATAAAACTCTGAGCCCTCGAACCAAATGAAAAATAAGTTGAAGGGAAAAAGAAAAGAAAGTTCTTCATATTACCTGGGAGTCTCCAAGCCGGGTGGCATAAAATCACCCACTTTGATGTGGAGTAATCTTCCTCTTCATCTGTAGACTCATCGTCCCTATGAACTCTAACTTATTTATTTTTGCATGTGGATTGATTTTTCACTATAATTCTTGAAATTACAATCTCTTGGGCCCGTTCTTTATTCACCTGCTCTTATTTTCTTTCTCCCACTACTGCAAATCCTGTGATCTCTAGGACCCGTTCTTCTTTTCTTTCTCGTGCTACTGCAAATCCTGTGATCTCTAGGACCTATTATTTATTCACATTTTCTTCTTATTTTTCATTTATTATCCAAACCTTCCTATATCTGACATCTTCCCTTTTCTTTGTAGATGTGTCTTCATCTCGTATTACTGCCAATCTTGAGAGTATGAATTATAAGTGTCCTTGATTCATCTGATCTTCCTTTACCTGTTCTTGTTTTGTTTTCCAAACTTTCCTATATTTGATATTAGTGTTCTTTCTCAAGGGAGTATCCATCATACTTATACAATCACGAGCTATGTGAACATAATTGTGGAATTTGTAACATTCTATATTGTGTGGGGCTACATAAGTATTTCTTGCTTGAACATTTATTTCATAAGCCCTAGAATCCACAACTTTATGTCCAAATTTAGTACAATAAAAACAATGACCATAAAATAAATTTACATACCTAGGAGTGAATGGTGAATGGTGTAGTCTTCTTGAGGATGTATATTTATCAATTTCCTTAGATTTTGGTTGATCATGATTCCTTCATTTGAGTACTTTTGCATAACTCTTGGGATTCTATTCATTTTTCTCTTCCTGTAACCTATGAAACTTCTATTCAATTTTCTTTTTTGATGATGTCGGTGCTTCTTCAACGTTTTTACTGAGCATGACAAATTTTACTCTTAACATGACAAATTCTTCTTCAGGATTCTCAATCTCTTCTTCTTTCTTCATCATCTAGATCTCCATGACTTCTTTTGTTCTCTTGGCTTCTTCTAGATGGATCTTCAAGGTGATTATCTCATATTCAAGTTCTCTTTATCGTTGACTAAATTCATACTCAAGCTTCCTTTCCTTTTAAAACTCAGTATTGTCTTATATTTCATTGGGATTTTATATCTCATCACTTTCAATCTTCAAGTAAGGGAATTCAATTTCAATATGTCCTACTTCTTCAAAATTAAATAAAAAATACACACTTCTGTTGACTTCAAACTCTTCTTCTTATGAATCTGTCTGACATGATGAGCATCTTACCTCATTTTTTGTACCTTCATATTCTTTAGAAATATATGAATTTGTGATGGTAGAATAATATATATTATGTATCTTATCCCAAGGTTCTTTAGTTGATGAACAATTTCCCACTTTGTCTTTTACCGAATCAGGTAATCCTTCCATGATGAAATCCATTGCAATTTTGTTGTTTCTTTTCCATTCTTTCTTAGATGTAGTCCTTGGATTCTTTGAACCGATGTATCCTATAACAATTGAGTACCAAACATCATATCCATGTTCCTATAAAAATGTTTTCATTTTTATGCTCCGCATCTCATACTGTAGGCCATTCTGACCATCAAACTGTGGTATTACATTTCTATACAAATTGTTTCTTTCCATGATCTTCCTTCCAGTGGTTAAATTGTTTTCTTGAAGGACCCGCTCTGATACCAATTGTTGGAATAATGAGAAGAGGGTGATTCAATATGAGCACTTTTATTAATTTTAACCAATATATATATATATATATATATATATATATATATATATATATATATATATATATATATATTCTTCAACTTAAACAATAGTGTTCAACAACTTGTTATCAATGTATCATCTATGATTGCATTCAATAAATCATAAGAATATAACCATCAGTAGCATCTCATCAACACATCACATCAAGTACATAGTAAACTAGTATTTTATGTGGAAACCCAATGTGGGATAAAACCACAAAATTATTTTCTTAAATGTCAGAAGAAATACATTCATAGGAAGAACCAACTTCCCAATTTTCCAGCGACAACTGGAAGGAGGCTCCAACCCCCTATTCTCATGCTCCAATCTGAAGGAAGCTATAACTCCCTAAATTTTTTGGCTCGAACCAGAAGGAGGCTACAACCCCTTGTTTTCTCTAGCTCCAACTGGAAGGTTTCTACAACCACCTAGTTCTTAGGCTCCAACCTAAAGGAATATCCAACTCTTTGATTCTATGGCACCAACCAGAAGGAGGATACAACCCCCTTTCACTACCACTATCATTGTCACTGTCACGATCACATCAACTTGTCCAACCAATCACTGTCTCATCTAGGAAACCATATTCACTCCCATCCACATGCAACTCATGCCAAGATCACGAAGAGCACATCTCAAACCATATGCTCAACATCACCAACACATGTCTCTACCAATCATGTACCAAGATCACCACATACCATCATAAGATATGTGTCTCAACCAAGTACCATCCTGTACCATGCATCAACATGTACCATAACCTATATCATCAACCATGTACCATAACAAGTGCATAAACTATAACAAGTATCAATCATGTACCTGTTGGTTTTCTTTACTCTTACTCCTTCTTGGGTTGACCCAGGTTCAGATCTCAACAGGTTTCCAACAAAACCCTCAAAAACTATCAACCCTCCTGGTGCACCAGAAAACAATGTTGTGCATAGGGTTTATTGGTTTGCTTCTCTCTTACTCCTTCTTGGGATGACCTAGGTTCGTATCTCAACATGTTTCCAACAAAACCCTCAAAAACTATTGGCCCTCTCGGTACACCATAAGGTAACATTGCGCACAATGCAGTCTCACCCGAGATAGATTTTATGGGTGACTGCAATACACATGTGTTTTCATTCTAGGAATGCGTGGGGATATGGGATTGTGTTCTTCCTTTTTTATGCATTATACTTGTTCATTATTCAAGTACTTATATGATTCATTCATCTTTAAACCTATGCATACATGATGATATAGCTAGTTTAACCATTCATTCATAATATAATGATAAACATAAAGTAAATATTCATTAACAATCACACAAAACACAAGGTTTACCATGGTTCACCCCCTCTTGTGGCTACGCCCACAAATATCTGGCTTCTCTACTCTTTTATTTATTCTACTGCAAAATATTGTGCTGCGTGCATTACATATTCAGTCATACAACCAAGATTGAGGGTAAGAACCCTCTGTGAGGTTGACTATATCACACTAGGATCCTCATCCTGTGACCCAACCCTCAAAGACTACCTTACGCAACTCTTATACAAGGATTATTATCATTTCCAACTTACAAAATTCATAATAATCAACTCTCTTTGTTATGATATGATATCTCTCTATATCCCCTTCTACACCTAGAACTCCTAGGTCATTATTTATACTATTTCATAGGCTTATATCCATTACAATCCTTACCCAAAAACCTTAACCCTATCATGGTTAGGCTGGTCTTCTTGTGATCCATATTTCTTTTCCTCCTGCATGCTGCTTTTCCTTCTTTTTCTACATGTTTCTTTCTTTCCACCTATTGCGTGCGCTCCAAAATTAGGTCTTCCTTTCCAAAAATAGGTCTTTCCCCAAAAGAGATCCTTCTCCAAAAATAGGCATGTTCCCAACAGTACCATACCATGTTCCAACCATGCACATCAAACATGTACATCAAAAACCTATCACAACCTGTACCAACAACCTATCACAACATGTATCAACAACCTATCACATTAATATCGTCAATCAATTAGATCTGATCTCATAGATCTCATACCAACTGTAAAAAGTGTATATCTCAAACCATGTACAACTATGTCTCTCTAATCATGTTCCATACATATAAGAACATCCATAAACCAAGTGTAATGAGCCCTTACATAAACCAAGCATCAAACCCTCACTTTTATGCAGCCCCAAACTATACAAATAACTTCAGAAACAAACCTCAACCAAAAGCCCTCAAACATGTACCACTCATAAGCTAATGATATACCATGACCACTAGCAAATTCCTCTCACAATGCACCACAAGATATTCCAATAAACCAAATTGAGTGCACCAACAATGCACTTCAATAGATGTGCTTCAGAACATTCACTACAACAAGAACCATACAACTAATAGTACCTCTAGGTGAATACCCAAGCTCACAAGACCTTACCTCAACCATGTACAAGAATTTGACTCAAATGTATCCCAATATGTGCTTCTAACAAATAAATAAAACAACCATAGATCAAATACTAGGGATATGTATGTACCATACAACCAATAGTTCCTCCAGGGAAAATTCTCAATCTCCCATTGTTATCACTGAAATTTCATCTGCAACATTGCATGAAAATGGTTACAAAAATACAACAATGCCAAACAACCATTAGTTCACCTGCAGCACCGAAAATGCATTTCCAAGAGGAAAACTGTAACATCCCCGACCATCCATGTCGGGCCACACTACGCCATATAACTCTCTTGTTCTCTCTGTGGAACATACTATAACACACCCAACAACCAACTGATCTATACCACATAAAATTTTCTAACTGCATGCAATTAAAACATATGCACACAGAACACTTTCATAAGCTTTACATGTAAAATGTAAAAAGACAAATACATTTCATAAATGCATGGATTTACACTGAAATAACAGTAACAGAGACATGTAATATATACAAGAAGGCACGTAAAGAAAATAACATAGACATGTAACATATACAGACAATTATAATCACGCATAGGATAAACCCATAAAATTAAACACGTAAATAACAATGCAGCATGTAAATTCATCACACAATTAACACTTATCTTTGTGAGAATATCACCAACTACGTGCATACCTTCCACGAACCTCTGATCCTTAGACCACACTATTCATTACTCTCAATAGTGAGCCGCCCCCGAGCTGGGACTAAACTCCACCCGGGTAAAGGGATTCCTAACCAGGCTAAAGGCTCATGGACAACAGGAAAGACTCTATCACAGGTGCTCACTCAACTAACAACCTACATTCCCTCATTCCCCACATGTCTATCCCACCTAGGAAGTGTGCCCCTTCTCTTCTCAACAGTCCCTTGGCTGTCCCACTTCCTTTCCGGGCTTCAGTAATAGGCCGAACAGGAAGTCTAAGATAACTATAGCTATAGTTCGACACCTTTAGGAAATCAATCCCCAACAATTCTCTCACCTAGAGAATTTCTCACGGGCCTGACAACCCACTTCTTCAGTCCAGCTCCCAAGCTAACCAGATACACCAACACAAAAATGGCTATGGATACGGGTTCAGGTACAATCATGAAGATACAAAAGATAGCTCAATGGTGTGTGAATACTCATGGATGATTTACTGGATAGTAGCCATGATCGGAGGAATGTTGGAAAAGATGATAGGAAATGAACTAAGTCCCAACAATATGTATGCATGTCCCCAACTTGACACTTGTCATGTTGGGAGCTACTTTGGCCCACTTGTCCCCAACTTTAGAACTTAGGATAAAATAATTATCCATACTTTATATTTAAGAAATATTAATATAATATTCCTTTTTGGCTTAAGCTCCCTAGCTTATCCCCTTTCCTTAACTTAGCCCCTCCCTTTCCCTAACCAATGGAGTTTAGTCCCCCATCTCTTTTATCGTGGTTGGTCTGCGTGCAGTGATGTATTTATATTAATTATGAGATATGTAAAAAAATGGGCGCACTGGCCTTTAACATCTAGGCTCTCCCGCCTAATCAAAACATAGGCATCCTAGCTTATAATAATTGGCTCACCAGCCTGTAAAACATAGCATATACACAAAGGCTCACTGGCCTCACAATCACGCGCACTAAAGATGTTGCGTGCGGTATCCAAGAATGTGCACACTTCATCCTTTTACTGTGTAGTACCTACACGCACTATGCCATGAAACGTGCATACAAAATGGTATCAAAACAAAGTACATTTTCATTTACATTTACAATTGGGTTCGGCCTTAGGGATATTACAATCCCCTCCCCTTATTTATGCACTATCCTTAGTGCATCATGTACCCATGTACAACAAAATTTCAAAAATCCTCAAAAAGATGCGGGTATTCTACCCGCATTGCATCCTCATGCTCCCAAGTAGCGTCTTCAGGACCGTACCATGTCCATTGGACATTTACAAACACTATGGATCAATTCTAGAGATGTTTGATTTTCCGGTCTAGAATGTGCACCAGACGCACTTGAAAAACACCTTCTTGCTCTACCTGAATCACATTCCAATCAATAACATGATTAGCATCAGGTATATATTTCTCTAGCAATGATGCATGGAATACATTATGAACAGACATAGATGTAGGCAATGCAATCATATAAACAACTTGACCAATCCTCTCTAGGATTTCAAACGACCCACAATAGTGAGCTGCCAACTTTGAACAATTTCCCAACTTCAGGGAACTTCTTTTGGGCTTCACTTTCAAGAATACATGGTCACCCACTTTAAATTCCTTGTGAGTTCTTCCCTTATCAACATAGCTTTTCTGCCTGTCTTGGGCAGCCTTTAAATTTTTCTTTATTTTTATTATTTTCTCCTCTATTTCCCTAAGACAATCTGGTCCAACCACTGCTCTGTCTGCTGGGTTATCCCAACTTACTGGTGTGTTGCACTTTCTGCCATAAATTGCTTCAAATAGGCTCATCTTTAGAGATGCTTGGTACCCATTGTTATAAGCAAACTCTACCAAGTGTAGGTAGTCTTCCCATTTTGATGGTTTATCCATCACATACATTCTCAACATATCCTTAATCGCTTGATTCACCCTCTCTATTTGTCCATCCGATTCTAGATGATAAGCTGTACTGAAATTCAAATTTGTTCCAAATCCATTAAATAATCCTTTCCAAAATTTTGAGGTAAATTTTGGATCTCTGTCAGACACAATTTTCTTGAGTATGCCATGTAATCTAGCAATTTCTCTCATATAAACATCAACAATGTTTGTTGCCTTATGAGTGAGCTTAACTAGAATAAAATGGGCAGCTTTAGTAAGCTTATCCACCACCACCATGATAGAATCATGTTGCTTGTTTGTTCTGGGCAGTTTGGTAATGAAATCCATTGTTACAACTTCCCATTTCCACTCAGGAATGGGTAATGGTTGTAGCAAACCAGTTGGGTGTCTATGCTCAACCTTTACCTTTTGAAATTCCAAACATTTGGAAATAAAATAAAAAACCTCTTTCTTCTTGCCTGGCCAATAATATTGGCTCTTGACAACTGCAATAGTTTTTTGATATCCTAGGTGCCCATCATAAGGCACATTATGCATTTCCCTCAATATCATATTTTTCAATTCATTAGAATCTGGTACATTCCTTTCCCTTGAGTTGATAGATAGTAATTCTACCTTCTGCATGAGAAGAATAATTATGCAATTGAAAATACTTTCTCATGCCCAACAACCATGTATCTGCATCTTCATCCTTCTTATGCTCACCATCAAAAGTAGGAGGTTTGATTTTGTTCATTTCTCCTCGTAGCTCATCCACCCCAGACCCCTTATGCTTCCTGACCGGGGATGGACTTGAGTTGCTATGTGATATCTTATTGGAATTCCTCGAGAAGTGGTGGTGATGTCTACTAACACTTCTTGCTTCTCTTTTCTCATCATGAGAACTGTGATTTCCAAATTTTCTTGAGCCACTCTCCTTATCCAATTTCTTTTCTATTATGTTCAAACTCTTCAATAACTTCATGTTGAAGTCATCCTGCTGCTCCTTGGATCTCATAATCCTTTCATTATCAGCTTTATGACTTTGTACATCCTTCTGCAAATTTTTAATGGTCTCTGCCATATTCATGTTTTCTTTCCTTTCATCTCCATGTCCATTGGAGTTTGTTCCTTCAATGCCCAAATGGACATTCATACCTCTAATTTCATCTTCCTGGCTGTAAGTCCCTTGTGCCTCTTCCATTCTTCTGGAATCTATGCCGATCTTGATCTGATCTAGTTGTTGTTAACTCTGCAAAATGTGTAGCCAACCAAATTTGTCAGGCTAACTATTTCAATAATTTTTATGAAAAATATGAACCATTTTGGTTCAATAATATATCAGAACTCTTTCTTCTGTTTTCCTAGAAAATTGAATGCCCAGATCAATTTTCTGGGTGGATATTTAGATTCCACTGTCCAAGACCTTTCCAACGCATTCTTACATGCTCAATTCCGAGTCTGGAGAAAAAATTTATGGTCATTCAAAATTTTCCCATTAACTTTTATGTTCATACTTCCACTTGGCGCAACTCTGCGCTGTAATTATGCATTTCTACACCTACTCCATTAGAATTTTTTCATGAAATCAATTGGGTTTCTGCATAATCATATTATGGGCATTCTTTCCAAGTATCACCTCATTCTGGGTTCTTGGCTACTAGTTACAACCTACTGAAGTTCTAGGCCAATTTGTGTTTTTTGGTCTGGAATGTTACATGTACCTTATTTTCCATATTAAACACTTTTAACATGCCTAGAAATTTAATTGAACTCTGTGATTGTCTTCTATGGCTCAATATATTTCCATTGAATGCTCCTGCGCCTCAATCTGATCCTGGAGCAGAAAGTTATGGCTCTTTGAAGTTAGTGGGGTTTTAAAATTTACCCTTCATTGTTTGTATTGTAACTTTCTAAAAAATGCTTTGTTTGACGAACATTTTATACCATTAGAAAGACCCATCCGAGTTCTTTCATTTGATCTACAAAGACACATTATACTTTTGGTACACCTTTGTCTCGTGGTTTTTGAGTTGCTAAAAATGCTCTTAAGCCCCTGAAAAACGCGCTGCAAAATGATGATGTTCAAATGATATAAAACTTCACAGAAAATCTATGATTTTTTGCTATTGTTCATCCTCAAAACGACTTCGTGCGCACAATTTTCAATCTGTGCACCTGTATTCACCATGCAAAACAACAACACGAGGTAAATCATTCTTTGTGCACTTTAAAACCATTGTGTATCACTTCTTTGTTGCACCAATAACTTGCACGCACTACTTTATGTAGCGCGTCAATATCCATCGTGCACATTTTTTTGTACCGCACGCTGATATTCCACGCGCATTCACTTGACGCGTTGCACCATGCTGTGGTTAGTGGGAAATCTGTCTACGGACTAGCATTTAGGGTTAAATTATGCATGCAGAAAAACCTAAAGAATCTTACTTTCTACCGTTGTCCCGAACCTAATCCCCATTATTCCTAAGCAAATACGTAGTTAAGTGAGCATACCTTGTTTCAGACGTTTGATATTGATCCTTCTTCCTACTTGATAGATCTCTGATTACATCTCTCCTCCCAAGGCTGACCTGCATTCACACAAGATACACAACAAACTCTACATGCATTTGACCTACAGATTAACGGGTTAGAGATTCAAATATATATGCAATAAACTATGAACACTTTATATGGTGGTATGGGAAAAATATTTATTTATTACCAATGTTAAAAAGTCAACTTACAATGATGAATTTGGCCACTGCTCCGTGAACCTGGTCCTGGGCTCCTCTTTAACTGTCCTCCAACTTCTTTTCTCTGTATCTCTTCTTGCACAAGGATGGCTAAAGGGTTGGGACGAATGTGCAAATGGGTATAGTTTCTCTACTATGATTCTCCTCTTCCAAATGGGACCCCTAACCCTTCTTTTATAGGCTAGAAGAAGCTAGGTATTTGGTCGAACCCTCGACCATGCATGGTCGGAAGGTTTAGTTAACTCACCCAAAGTTGTGTGTTCCGTCGGCAACTTTCCTTTTTTCGTGCTTTTTTAGGTACACGCGGGATGTTTTAGGTCAGCTAGCATGTACACACGTTCAGTAATGGAGTAGGCTGTGTGGGCCTTTATAAAAGAGGTTTTTAAGAAGAGTTGTTCAACAATGTTTTTGGCAAAGAAGGAATCTAAGATGGCCTGATGCCAGTAAGCATGTCTGGTGAAAATTAGGGTTATAACAGATGCCCCCTAATGTGTGAGGTCAGAAGAGCATTTGATAGCCAAAATACATTAACAATCTTCACCAATGTGCCGAACAAGTGAGCCCAGGGACCAGAAATCGGGAGGTGTCATCTGCAAAAATAACAATTGTCTCACCCATGCGAGCATACCCATGCTCAGGATAAAATAAAATCATGGCTACCAATCAAATACATTGTAGATCGATGTCATATAACTATATAAAGTGTAGCCACGAACAATACACAACGGAGCTACATCTCGAAATAAAAAAATATTTACATGTAGAGTATCCATGTTCTAGAAGCTGATAAGGCCTGATGGCTAGAGATGAGGTCTTCAGAGCTTGAGCAACAAATTTAAAATCTTCAAAACTTGGGTAGGAGTGTAATATGAGTGTACAAATTCACTACCCAGAGGTCTTTGACGGTTCGTCGGTCATGGACTAGAGAATTTTGATGATCAGACTAAAAGCTTCATTGATTTCGAACAAAGACTTGATTGGACATTTAGGATGGTCGGGTATGAGGGCAAGAGACAAACTGTAGAGGGGCTGACTCAGACTTGGTAAAAAATTCCCTTGGACAATAGCATGACAAATGATGAGACTTAGGCAGCATGACATTAACATAAGTTTACGAGGAAGGAGGCAATGAAAACTCTCCATATGTTTGGAAGAATAACCAAATGGAGGAGGACACAACTCTATGTAGCGAGAACAACTTCCTAAGGTCGTATTAAATCCTAGAGTTTGATGAAAAAATAGATAGATGTGATTTATCCAAGGGTGATTCATTATGCTGCCAATAAAGAAAATACTTTTCCCTTCCTCTTTTTGGGGTATATTTGATTTTTTTGTCTTTTTCGATAATTTTGGAAAAAGAATAAAAGAATGTTACATTACAAAGGAGGATCGAGTGTCACAAACGCACTAGTTCCAAGCACATGAAACATAGGGATGCTCGGGGCAAAGGGACATATGCAAGAAAAGGACACTCGGGAAAAATCCTCCAAGGACCAAAGGTGTCAAGACGCAGAGGCAAAGTGCTACAGGTCTTGCGTATAAGGCATGCTTCAGATGGTTCAGTTGAGAGCAACATGGAGCTGACATTAGGCCAAAGACGCGGGTATGCAAATGCGATTAATAAAAAACACAATGGTAACGTCCTTCGATGTAAGTTTAACGAGCCCAGAGAAGGTAAGCTTGACGGTTTTTCATATTTAGAGAGTCTGAAAAAATGTAAAAGGAGACTCCACTGGGGTACCTTTTTTGAAGGTATTCTAGTCGGTTCGAAAAAGGGGTAAACTAGCACCGACAAGACGTCTACTCAAAACCATTTTAACGAGTGTGATAAAGACAAGATCACTCGACCATTTTTTCATTTTTAAGGAGTCTGAAAAAATCTTAACTATGGACTCCGTCATGAATGTTCTTCTGGACCATTTTAACGAGTGTGAAAGAATAAGGTCACTCAACGATCTTTTCAATTTTAGGGAGTCTGAAAAGAGCTTAACTATGGACTCCGTGGGGGTTCCTTTTTCGTACATTTAGTCCCTCAGGCCCAAAAAAGGCTTAAAATTATACACGAGGGTACTCTTCTAAAGAACAGAAGTTCCATAGAGTATACCTTTGTTCGTGCAGTTGACCGTCCAGACTGAAAAAGGGGTAAACTACTACTGGACAGACGTGACTTCAAATTTCATTTTAATGAGCGTGAAAGGCCACAAGATCACTCGGCAATATTTTCATGTTTAGAGGGTCTGAAAAAGGCTTAAAACAAGACTCGTGTAAGGGATTTTCTTTTGGACCAATTTAATGAGTGTGAAGAAACAAGGTCACTCAACAATCTTTTCATATTTAGGGAGTTTGAAAAGGGTTTAAAGAAGACTCCATGGGGGCTACAACTCATGTATGAAATTGGTTCAGGTAGAGCCCGCTGCTAGGCTCAGACCAAGAGTCTCTTCGATAATCAACTTGGGAAGTCTCCCAAAAGGGAAGAAAACACAAACCACGGTGTAAGTCCTCCTGCGAGATAGAAACCGTAGTCATGGCTTCAAGGATAGCCTTATCTGAAGGCAATTCAAAATCTGAGAAATCATGCAAACGAGGGTCGACAGTCCCAAATGGTGAAGTAAACTGACCATACTCCATATGACGATGGAGGTTCTAACCAGGGCTGGCAGAGTCTATCAGTGAAGAATCATGATCATGAGGGCTTGAGGATCTACTAACAACGAGATCAGACTCAGAAGGATACTCAAGCCTACTTGGACCAAGAGGGGGAAACAAGGGCTCACATGCCCCCATTAGATAAACCAATGGATCAATTGTTGAGACCAAGTCTTGATATGGAACACATGATTGCACAGGTTCCTACTCAGAAGCAATTGAACATCGAGGATAAGATTCCACATAATTAACTTGTGGCAGGGTAGAGTCTACACGAACGCTAGGAACATATAAAGGGGTAGTCTAAAATAATGCCGAATTAGGATGGTGATTATCAGATGTCAGCTGGTCGATAGTGAAAATGCTTCCATTGTGAGGGAAATGCATCACCCGGAAGAGCGTAGACACCACAACATTCATATCATATACATAATCACACCCGAGAAGCATATTGAAATCTAACGGGCCTTGTACCACTATAAAATCGACACGGACAATCTTCCCACCTAATGAGATAGGCAACTGAGGAAGAACCCCCAAATATTCACTAGGACGTCTGTCACAATCCAACAGTTCATACGAAGAAGACACAAGCGCGGGAGATCCCAAGACTTTCCAAATCGAGGAGGATAAAATACTTGTAGAGGCTCCTTCATCCACAATACATCGATAAATGTTTGTTGAATTAACTTCAACCCTTATTTGAAAAGGTGCGGTAGAAGGAAGACGATGCTCAACAAGGTCATTCCAATCAGAGGAAACCATCCTAGGGCTTGGAGGGGGTGTTCTCAAAATGAGCGAAATGCCCCCTTGTTCTGAAAGTATTGAACCGAAAATGCTTAAAACATAGTCGGTAGACACGTCACTCCCCAAAAGAAGAGTGGGATCATCCGATGACTGCATCGGCATGACCACTTTTGCAAACAATGGTTGAATAGGCTATGAGACTACATGGTCTAAAGGCACCTCACCCCACAAAAGAGGAGTGGGATCAGTCGATGACTGCATCAGCATGACCACTTTTGCAACCAATGGATGAATAAGTTGCGAGACTACATGGTCTAAAGGAACCTCAGCCCCCAAAAGAGGAGTGGGATCAGCCGACGAATGCATTGGCATGACCACTTTCTCAGCCAATGGTTGAATAGGCTGAGAGACTACATGGTATAAAGGCACCTCACCCCTCAAAAGAGGAGTGGGATCAGCCGATGATTGCATTGGCATGACCACTTTCTCAACCAATGGCTGCATAGGCTAAGAGACTACATGGTCTAAAGGCACCTCATCCCTCAAAAGAGGAGTGGGATCAACCGATGACTGCATCGGCATGACCACTTTCACAACCAATGGATGAATAGGCTATGAGGAAACCTCAAAATACTCAGAATCAAAAGAGCTTGTAGATAGGGACCACAATCTTTGTACCTCTGGAATTCCAGGGCATAAATGAGTAAGGTGATCTCCCTTGCAAAGCTTACAAGGGAACTTAGGCTTACATCTTATCCATCTAAGTTTCTCAACAGAATCAATGCCCCCAACATGACTGGAAGTGGTTGGTTTCACATCTCCAACATGACTTGCAGAGGTTGGTGATGGGTCAATAACAGACTCACAAAGGCTACAGACCTATTGCCAGTATGACTAGCAGGGACTGGAATCCCCCCCCCCCAACATGTCTGGCAGTGGTTGGGTGATTTCCCCTAGCATAACTTGCAGATGCTGGGTGTTGGTCTTCAACGTGAATTGAAAAGGTTTTCAATCAATCTCCAACATGACTCGCAGAGGTTGGTGATTTCTTCTTCCTATTCTTCCTCTTTCTATTTCGTTTAGACTTCTGCTTACTAGTAACTGTAATTTCACTAGAGGCGAGAGAAGGAGTAGGAGAAGACTTTGCTGACGAAGAAAAATTAACAGGGTGCCCATGACATAAAGTTCTTAAATGAGCAATGTCAAGAGCATTTGGGACATTTGGAATGGTACCCAACCAAACCGGTAGTCCCACATTCAACCCAGGAATGTACAGAGTGGCCATCAAAGGAACACCAACGTTTTCGAAGAAGGGAAAAGCACAAGAATCCCCTTGTGAAGGGGCTTCTTTTTTGGTATGGTCCGGAACTTTGGCAATGAAGATCCTATGCACAGGCTCTCCCCTTGCAGGATCGTTCAAGTTCATAAAAGTCTCACGCACTGACTCTGGCAAACCAGTGGTATCAAAATAACGCTTATAAAGAGGCAGCTCCACATTTCTAAGCGAAAGACAAAAAAGTCCTCACGACTAGCGGAGTGGGTGGTCTACCACCCTAGGTCAAATACCCAAAGCCACGACTGACTAACTCAATATGGAAAACTAGGGAGCACAGAGCACACACTAAAAGTTCCTAAAGGCAAATCAAGCAAATGACTAACTAGTTGGAAGAACAGTTACACCAACCAACACTAGAGCAACTTACCGGTGCAAGTACAACTAAAAAATGGAAGCACCCTCTGGGTGTACTCTGCAAAGTGTGGCTTGATTTCTGCCCTAGGTACCATGGTATACCCCCGCAGTCACATGTGTATGTCTCTAAAAAATATAGGCAACTAGGTTTCCAGCGCGCGAATAGTCACCAGGCGGGTACAGTCGAAAGTCGAGTAGACCACAATGAGAAGGGTATCGAGCCCGAAACCTATCAAGGGTATCGAAGGCAAGTGGTCCAAAAGACAACTGAGGACCTCGAACGGATTTGAGACCCATAAATCTCCATGGCAAATGCAATCGACAGAATCCCAAGACAAGCCCTCTATATGTGTTCTCCACTACGATTGGTCCAACTTTGGAGGGGTTATCTCCACTACCTTTCTGCACGCGACCTCGTGTTTAGCCCCTGTGTTAGAGGGGGGTCATGGATAACTTTCATGATACTAGACTTTGACACTCCCTATCATAGAATCTTAAGTATATTTTGCAGCCTTGAAGAGTTTTCTCTCCAACCTAAATCAAGGTTCTAGCCTAGACTAGTTGATGAACCCTATAAAACATAAAGTTTAGTTGATTTTAATTAGCATTTTTTTTACTGGCTTGATTTACTCAAAAGGGTACGGTAGTGCAATCGATGGTGTTAAGACTCTTACGAAAAATGATGAAACTTACATGAACATTGACAAAGAATGATTATAATTTTTTTTTTTTTTTTTTTGAAATGCTTTTAAAATTAGAAGAAAACACAACGCTATGCTAACTTCTTTCTCTTTTTCAAATAACAATGCAAAGAAAATGCCAGGAAATAAAGAGATCTAACAAGCTAAGTTTTTTTTTTATATTTTCTTCCAATCAAAGCAGAAATAACAAAATATTCTAAAAGAAACTGATGAGTTGCACGATGAAAATGCAACTCATCTTTCTTAACATTTCAAGCTAAAAATCAGTTAAAAAAGATAAGAAACAGAAGAAACATTTTAATGAAAAAGCAAGCTATTGCTGTGATCAAACCCAAGTTACTGACCGCTATGACAGAGACCCAAAAACCCGAGAGGTATAACTCCTGGCAAAGAAAAGGATGACTGCCTTACCCTAAACAAAAAAATTCTCTACAGGCACGCTGCTGAGAGTTCAATAGAAAGCGTGTGCACGCAAGATGTGTAAAGTCAGGGTGTGTGTACACGTGTGCATACCTTATACAGGCTGCGTGTACTTCTGAAACTCTAAAAAATAAAAGGACAAACAATCAAGCCCAGGTAGAGATTACTGGTACTGAGAACCATAATCTCTTGAAGACTCAGATACTCACTTTGACAGAAAAAAGAAAACAATTGAAGGAAAATTTCATAGAACAAAACCAATCTGAGGTGAAACCTAAGCTACAAAACTGCAAAAATAGAGACTAGAATGAGTTCCAGAAAACCCCTGAGAAGGATTATTTCTGACAGGGGAGAGGATGACTGCCTCTCTAAAAGAAATTTTCTGGAATCATACACGCGACTGACTCTTCCTCAGCTAGCGTGTACACGTGGGCTGTGGGAAGGTAGGGCACGGGTACACGGGTGCAAACCTTATAAAGGCCATGTGTACCTATGTGGGTCTCAAAAAAAATGCAGTCAAGCAAAGAAACAGTGATAACTGGTATGGAAGACCAGAATCTATGTTAGAGCAGACTTTTGTAGAAACTTTAAAAACAGGAAATGAAACCAGTTCTTAAAAATACCCAAAAAATATTCCCAGAAACCCTAGAGATCTCCCCAGTATGGTCACCAATTTTGTTGTGAGTGGGAAATCCCTCTACGGACTAGCATTTAGGGTTAAATTATGCACGCAGAAAAACCTAAAGAATCTTACTTTCTACCGTCGTCCCAGACCTAATCCCCATTATTCCTAAGCAAATATGTAGTTAAGTGAGCATACCTTGTTTCGAATGTTTGATATTGATCCTTCTTTCTGCTTGATAGCTCTTTGATTGCAGCTCTCCTCCCAAGGCTGACTTGCATTTAGAGAAGATACACAACAAACTCTACATGCATTTGACCTACATATTAATGGGTTAGAGATTCAAATATATATGCAATAAACTATGAACACTTTATATGGCAGGACGGGAAAAATATTTTTTTATTACCAATGTTAACAAGTCAACTTACAATGAAGAAGCTGGCCACTGCTCTGCGAACCTGGTCCTAGGCTCCTCTTCAACTGTCCTCCAACTTCTTTTCTCTATATCTCTTCTTGCACAAGGATGGCTAAAGGGTTGGGACAAAGGTGTTGGACAACTGAGAGGGGGGGTGAATCAGTTGTTACTGAGCTTAAACAATTATTCTTATTTTAAACTCTTTACACAACATTTAATGATAGTCACAATAATGCAGGGAAGTAAGCAATAGAACATTCAGCATCAGCCACACATATGAGATACATAGAGACAGATATTTTCTGAGGAAACCCATACAGGGTAAAAACCTCTTCTTCTTTATATGATAAGTAATCTTTACATTCTTTACATTATCATACATATGAGCACCAACTCATAATGAGGCTACAACCTCTATTTTGCAAGTTGCTACTTGCTGAGAGCACAAACTCTCTGGCTTCTCTAGCACCAACTAGAAGGAAACACCAACTCCCTGGTTTCTCTAGCACCAACTAGAAGGAAGCACCAACTCCCTGGTTTCTCTAGCACCAACTAGAAGGAAACTACAACTTTTTGTGTTCAAGCACCCACTTGAACCTCTGAGGACAACAGTGCTCCCTCGCACCTCCCTACCACCCTGAAATATAAATTTTTTCTAATGAAACTTATCACAGTGATACAATATTTATCATTGGCTTACCAAACTTATCATTGTTCTACTATGCTGCTCTTCTCTCCTGTATCAGTGTCTCTCTGTCTGCATCTTCTTGGGATTTCTGATCTTTTTTTTTTCTCTACAAGAGCACCTCAACCTTCCTTTAGTGTCTTATTGTCTTGCTCCACACATTCCTTGCACTTTCTATGCTTCTGCCTTTTATTCTCTATGCGCCATGTCCATTCAATACTCCATTCCTCTTCTTTATATTTCAGCTGCTGCACACTCCTCCTTCTACACTCTTGAATCCCTCTCAACAACAACAACACCATCTCTTCTCTGTTCTGCATACTTATAGTCTATGTGCACCTTGTGCATGTTGTCTCGCCATGCTTCTGCATGCTCTCTCATGTCGAGTACTCTACCTGTTCATCATGGAAACTCTTCAGCTTCTCTGGCAGTTCTATCCATCTGTCAATTGCCTCTACGAATAGTATTCATTCCACTGGTAGATTCCTAGAGACTCTTCATCTCCTCTGATAATCACATAGAAGTCTCTTTGAGTCCTTTGGCATAAACTATCAATGGTGTCTAGAAGTTACACTATGAACCTCCAAATACCTCTTTAGCAACTGAATCACCACTGATCGATTAACTATGTGGAGCAACAGTAGCCCTTCGATCATACTTAAATTCACCTTCACCGTTGGATGGAGTTCATAGGGTCTTGCGTTTAATTCATATGCCCACTGGCTATGACCAAGCACTAAACAGAGTTTTAATTTCATGATCTCGCATCTCAACATTCCTATGATAGAATATCTCGACACTCCAAGTCACGATCGTCAAGACTCTGAGATGGAGCTTAGCACCACTAACTTCTTCCCCTCACGTGACCACTGGCTGTGACCACAGGCTGTGCCAAAAGGTGCTTCATATTTCACGAACTTATAAACTTCATCGAGCCTGATCAACGGTCGAGATCTCCGATGATCCGACGATCCAGATCTCATCACGTTCTCACATATCGCGATTCCTGTGATGAAGAGTATTGATGCTCCAAGTCATGAGCACCGAGACTCTGAGGTGGACCTTAACTCTGCTAGCTTCTTCCCTTCACGTGACCACCAGCGGTGACCATAGGCTACGCCAAAAGGTGCTTCGTGTTTCGCAAACTTATGAACTTCATCAAGCCTGATCAACGGTCGAGATATCTAATGATATGACGGTCCAGATCTCATCGTGATATCGCATATCGTGATTCCTGTGATGAAGGGTCTTGATTCTCCAAGTTGTGAGCTCTGAGACTCTGAGATGGATCTTAACTCCGCTAGCTCCTTCCTCTATCTTCCACAAATGTAACCACTGGCTGTGACCACAGCCTTATTTGAAAACACATTTCGCACTTTCACATCTCGGGTATTCTATGATGAGTCCTCTCGACTCTCCATGTCACGAACTTCGAAATATGGCTTGGATTTTGTAGCTCTCGACAATGTGACCACGAGATATGACCATTCACCAATCAAACGAGCACTTCACTCCTTTAACTTTCCAATCAACGAAACGATGATTTTTCTCCATGTGTCCTCTGGATCCAATAGTCAGCGACTGTCCTCGATGGACGACAGGATTCCTTCATAGTTTTGGAGAGTTGGATGAATCTTAGTCTTATCTACCTTGCAACTTCACCATATCTAACGGTTGTTGGTCCTTCATAATTACTCCAGATCTGATGGCCCAGATCTTATCGCGATTTCACCACTTCATGAGCCTTCTTCATGCTTGATCAATGGTCCACAATCCTTGGTGATTTGATGGTCCAGATATTTTCGTGATCTCGCATATCGCGAGTTTGAACCTCTTTCCTTTGGATTTCCTGATCTATGAAACTTCAAAACAAAAGCTTTGTCATTCACCACGTGTCCTTCTTGAATCAACTGTCAAGACTGTTATCGTGATTTTTCATATCACGAATTTGAACCTCTTTCCTTTGGATTTCCCGATCTATGAAACTCCAAAAACCTTTGTCGCGCTTTGACTGTTTTCCTCCTTCTAAGATTACACTACTGATCTTTCCATTCGATCACTGTTGTTCTTCCTTGCCTTCCTATTTGTCATTTTTTCTGTTGTTCTTGCCATCAATGACAATCATGCTCTTCTTGTAAACATTCCAACAATCTCCCCCTTTGGCATTGATGGCAACCTTGAATGGTTGCGCTAATCTGTTTGGACCTCCAACTATAGCATATGGTCCGGACCACTCCTTTTCTCCCCCTTTGACATCAATTTCAAATAAAATACGCTCCCCCTGAGTTGTTGCAGTATGTTTAGGAGGTATCAGATTTTCAACCAATACAAACTCCCCCTAATAGGATGGACTTGCTTAGATGTGAGATGGGATGGCACCCAAATTCTGTCGGAGATATTCAAATGGTGTCTTGGCTAGGGGTTTAATAAAGATGTTTGCAATTTGTTCTGTGGTTGGAATGTAATGGACCTTAACAACCTGATTGGTGACCTACTCTCTTAGAAAATGGTATTTTATGGGAATATGCTTGGTCTTGGAGTGGAGTACAGGATTATTAGACACACTGATGGCACTAGTGTTATCATAATGAATTGGGATCGGTGCTGTGTATTTTACCTCCAAGTCTACAAGTGTCTGAATCATCCATAATACCTGAGTGCAACAGGTAGCAACAACAATGTACTCTGCCTCTGTAGTCGATAAAGAAATGGAACTTTTCTTTTTACTAAGCCATGCTACTAACGAGTCACCCAGGAAGAATGCTCCTCCACTGGTTCTTTTTCTCTCATCAACACAGTTTTCCCAATATGCATCCGAATAAGTAGTTAACTAAAAATTCTGATTTCTGGGATACCATAGACCATAAGTCATTGTTTCTTTCAAATACCTGAATATCCTTTTGACAGCTAGCAAATGACTCTGTTTAGGTGCAGACTGATATCTTCCTACCATTCCAACAACATGCATTATGTCTGGGCGAGATGCTGTGATGTACAACATGCTGCCTATCATTGGCCTATATGAACTTTGATCAACATCAGGTGAGTCATCATCCTTGCTTAATTTTCATCCARTAACCATAGGTGTGCCCACAGGTTTAGAATCTTCCATTTGAAATCTTTTCAACATTTCTCTTAGATATTTTTCTTTTGAAATGAACATCCCTTCAGACCTCTGAGTAATTTGCAGACCAAGAAAAAATGACAATTCACCTATCATAGACATTTCAAACTCAGAATCCATGGCAGAAGMAAACCATTTTACCAATGAATCCTTATTACATCCGAAGATGATGTCATCTACATAGACCGACACAATGAGCAAATCATCACCCTCTGTTTTGATATATAGATTTTTGTCAATTGTTCCTCTCTTGAACCCTTTGTCTTTGAGATACGTATCCAGTCTGTGATACCAGGCATGAGGAGCTTGTTTTAACCCATATAAATCTTTCTTTATCTTGAATACTAAGTCAGGGTTATCAGACAGTTCGAAACCCTCTGGTTGTTCCATATAGACTTCTTCATTTAAATCTCCATTTAGAAAATATGACTTGACATCCATTTGATAAACTTTAAACCTTTTATGACAAGCATAGGAAATAAATATTCCGATAGCTTCTAACCTTGCTATGGGCACAAATGTTTCATCAAAATCCAGTCCTTCTATTTGAGCATAGCCTTTACAGACCAATCTTGCTTTGTTCCTGACAACTTGTCCCTGCTCATTCAACTTATTCTTAAATATCCATTTGGAACCAATGATATTTTTACCTTCCGGTCTATGAACCATCTCCCACGTATTGTTTTTCTCAATCTGATCAAGTTCAACATTCATTGCTTTAACCCAAAGGTCATCTTTTCTAGCTTCATTAAAGTTCTTGGGTTCCAGCATGGATATGAAATCTATATGTGATTGCTCAGTATTTTTTATTATCTTTCTCCTGGTTTGTACACCTTTGTCTTTTTCACCAATTATCTGACTTGCAGGATGATTCTTTTGAGTAATTCTGGAGGAGGAATTTGAAGGAGCTTGCTGATTTGAGTCTGTCTGAGTATCCGAGTCTTCATCTAATTCAGAGTCTTCATTTTCTGATTCTTGGAACTGTTCATCTTCAGCTTTAGCTGTGTCCTCTATAGAAGACTCATTATTGTACACCTCTCTTGCTGGGATTCCTTCATCAACTTTTACGTCAATATAGTCAACCATTTTATGCAGCCTCTTATTATAGCATCTGTATCCTTTGTTGTTTGTAGCATATCCTAAGAATATAGCCTCATCAACCCTGTCATCATATTTTCCAAGGTTCTCATCATTACTCTTTATGTAACATTTACTCCCAAAGACTTTGAAGTGTTTGATTGAAGCAGGTCTCCCATACCATAGTGCATAAGGTGTCTTCTCACTTTGTGGTCTGAGGTGAGCTTTGTTAAGAACATGGACTACTGTGTGTATTTCTTCTACCCAGTAGGTTTGACAAATGTTCTTCTCATTCATCATTGACCTGGCCATTTGCTGCACTATTTTGTTTTGCCTCTCCACTACTCCATTTTGTTGTGGAGTTCTTGGGATTGTGTATTCTCTCTTGATCCCATGCTTATCACAGAATTCCTTGAAATTACTTGACATAAATTCTCCTCCTCTGTCTAATCTTACTTCCTTTAACCTCTTGCCTGTTTGATTCTTAGTTAAATCCTTAAATATTTTAAACTTCTCAAATGCTTGAACTTTTTCCTTGAGAAAGGAAACCCAAGTAAGTTTGGAGTAATCATCAATAATCAACATGAAGTAGTTTTCTCTCCCCATGCCTTCCTGTCTTGATGGTCCACATAAATCCATATGAACTAGTTGGAGTGGTTTATCTGTTGAAGTAAAGCTCTTGGCCTTAAATGGTGTCCTAGTTAGTTTTCCTACTTGGCAGGGTTTACACATAGAATCTTGGGGTTTTGATATTCTTGGGAGATCTTTTATTGCCTCAAGATTTTTGAGCTTGATTAAGTGGTCAAAGTTTAGATGTCCAAGTCTCTTATGCCATAACCAACTTTCATCATGTTTGCTTAGATGACACTCTTCTCTATTTTCTTTTAGCACATATACATTATTTTCTTTCCTTATGCCTTTGGCCACCACTTGTATTGAGTTTACAGACTTTATCTTGTAGTCCTTGGACGTGAACACCACTTCACATCCGCTGTCACACATTTGACTTACACTGAGCAGATTATGTTTCAACCCATCTACAAGTAGAACATCTTGGGATTTTCCTTTTCCATTACTTAAACTCACCATCCCTTTACCCTTTATTTTACCTGGAGCATCATTTCCAAAGGTTACGTTTCCTGATTTTATTTCACTTAGAGATAGAAACTTACCTTTTTCTCCCATCATATGTTTGGAGCATCCACTGTCTATATACCAAGGGTTCATTTTTCTTTGAGTTGACAACACTAATCCACACTTGTCACTTTCTTTCTTCTTCCACACCTTGACATTTTCAATAGGGGAATTCAAATCTGGTTCATAGTTCCTTAATCGAAAGTCAACAGATTTATGTCCATAGCTATGATAGATGTAGCATTCAATCTCATTGTTCAATACGTCAAAATTATTATTACAACGTTGTCTACTTATTGACTGTTGATTATTTCTTGACCTCCTTAGTTGCATGTCTCTAAACTTAATTTGGCAATTTGCAATCTGTGAAGGTTTGTTACTTGGATGTATCATTCTTTGTTGTGGCAAGTATTTATTCCTTTG